>CM050210.1:23483719-23516219 GCA_027475355.1 Coilia nasus | reverse complement strand
CTGCAAAAGTTCGTAGTTGAGGGTTTTTGTACTTTCCATGTCACAAACATGTTTTGTGGCACCAAATCCACCCTGCACTTTAACCTTACAATGTTCTGCCCCAGGATCTATACAGTGGAGTGCACAGTGTTCACTGCATATGGGCAAACACTCTGCACACATTCACATTTACTCTCTCTCGCACACACACACACTCACATACATTCACACACACACACACTGACACACACACACACACACACACACACACACACACACACACACACACACACACACACACACACACATACACACACACACACAAGACATTTCCAAGTAAAGTGCCTTCTAGCTAAGTGTGGCACGACTCAGACTTGAGGATTAGGATTTAGCGGGCGACGAGAGATGAAATAAATAAATAAACAAGCATAAATTCAGCTCAGCTCCTTCAGGGGAGAGGCAGTAAAAGGAACCACCTTTCATCCGTCGCACGGGCTGAGCGAACTCATGGCACACGTTAATGCAGTGCAGTCTCAGTGAACCTTAGCATTTTCAGCAACTGTTTATTATGTGTCATGACCTGCAACGATGCTGTCAGCTAATGTGCATTCACTTCTAATGTTAAGTAAAACTGTCCATGCTGCAAATGTGGCCCAGGGTGGTTTCTGTAAGCCGGAACAGACGCTCGGCTAAGGCAGTCACTGGCTGGCCTGTCTGATAGCAAAGTGCAAAGTGCGGTAATTCACAAGGGATTTGTGGCGTATAAAGGGTCGGATATGCAGAAATGATTCTGCTCTGACTAGATTCACCCCTCCCCACCACCATTTACCTGTACTGTTGTATAATTCAAGTCTTTGAACCTGCTGTGAGCAAGGTTGGCAGTTTTTTTTTCTTCAAATTCCTGCCAGACTTAGCCAACTTTGTCAAGTTAATCCCCCCTACTGTGAGAGCACAAATTAAATACGTCTTCAGTTTTGGTGGCTAATTATGTATATCAGAGGAGGCCAACTGATCCGTTTTAGCCTACAGGCTCCACTTTAACAATGACTATCATTATACAATGGCATCCTTAAAAACTATTTCCTAGCTCAAGGTAGCTGTTAGTAATGGATCATTAATCAGCATTACACATTGTTTCTGTTTAGATATACTTTCTTTCTCTTCCCCTGTCTCTCTGTCATTCCCCCCTTCTTTCTCTCTCTGCCCCCCCCCCCATATATATATATATATATATATATATATATATATATATATATATATATATATATATATATATATATATATATATATATAAGATCATTGCACTTAATATTGATTGAAATGATTAGCAATGCGGTACATTACTGCTGTACTGCTGAAATGAATAGGGTGTAGTAGTTGTGCAAGTAATGTGCAATAAGCACAGCACAGCAGTAACACTGCACCTACTGTAGACCTCTATACAACAGCAGTGGCCAAGCTGTTATCTCGTAGGCTAATGCTTCTCATAGACCACCATTTGGTGTGGAATAACAAAGAGCTGAACAACAGGTTAGGCTAAGAAACGGATGTCAGTTCACCTCCCAAGCAATGCAAGCATCTGGCTTGCCTGCTGGTAAAACCAGGCCAGACCATTATTTTGTTCTGTGAGTGCATGAAACAACAAGTGTCTATTTGGCCATGAGCAATAGCCACATCCTTGCTTCAAATGGGACACGGCCAGGCACACAGCTGCTCACTCGGGAGCAAAAGAGAGGAGGGAAAGGAAAAGAGAGAAGTAATGAAGTAAAAACAAAAAAGTGTGATAATTAGTTTCGAAAACCTGCTGTAAGCAAAGATTTTGTTGTGGATGCAGACCGCTGCATAGGACAGAGGAGAGGCGCTGACAACTCCAGAAGAGCCACACAATAGTGATTCTCTGTTCAGAAAGAGGGAAAATTGTAGCAAGTCTAACGCCACCATAGTATCTCAGCTAAATATTGTATTTCACTACAGTACTCCATTGGGTTCCTTTACTTAGCTGTTGGCATGACCCACTCCGCCAATCAAGTAAAAGATCACAGTTACCTGGTGAATCTAATATAAATGCCGAATCTGATATGCTTCACAGCATAAAACAGTCCAAACAGCTACCAACCCGGCCCATACCTGCGTAGGACCACAGCTTATGGCTCTGCCTTGGCATGCCCCAATTTTTAGGTTACCAGTCAGCGAACAGTGGGAGGGCTGTGTTGCTCAGTGAGAGGGCTGAAAGTGATGACTTTGAACATTAGGTGTGAGTATGGCCTTTGGCCTCTAGAATAACTCACATGCACACACACACGCATGCCTAACGATAATGTAAAGCGACCTTGAGTATCCTAAAAGGTGTTATTAAGTTATTATTATTATTATTATTATTACAACCCATCTTGTACTCTTTTTAATGGATTTTTATCATTTGAATTATTTTTCGAACAATTTATCACAGAAACACATATTGTAATGCCAACATAAGCTATTCGAAGAGTAGGATAGAGTAGGATATGTTTTAGGGAACACCATTATTTCTACATGCATATATCATGATAAATATAGCAAAAGCAAAACCACCTGAACACTTTAGGTTTAGACTCACTTCTCATCTAATCAAAACAGTATCACAGTAGTGCTACACTGCACAAACTGTTCAAATGTTGTCTCCCTTTGGGAATGTGTAGGCACACTAAGATCCTCTAAAACATTAAAAACATATTCAGCAACAATCAATAAAAAGTTAGCCAGAGAAAGTCATGTTTTCATGTTTTTTGCCCTTTTAATTTTAAATATTCTGCAGAAAATACTGTTAGCCAGCATTAATACAGCACTGCTGTTAGGGAAGAACAGGCTGAGAAGAGTGAAGTTCAGTAAACAGCATGTAGGGCAGTGGGTGTTCAAAAAGCTGCCTTGAAATGAATTACAGTGTGGGAAGAAATGCACTTTTTCAACACTTCAAGAGGAAAGCTAGCAAATAGCATTAGACTTTTAATGGAGTGCACAGTCTTGCGGTTTAATTTTGATTATTAAAGGGCTGTTGAGGGTATGAGCCCTGGGCTTGTATGAGCTGGCACAACTTGAAATTAATAATTTTAAAAAATGATATAACAATTACCTTATTTTCAGTTCTTTTCCTTTTTTACCATACAAATAGACTTCTTTAATTGCAATTGTTTGTTTGGGATAACTTCCAGCTCATGAATTTTAGAAAGCAGCCTACAGACCTATTAAGTCCCTTGGGGGGTAGCACCTTTATTGGGTGTTTTGAAGTTATTGAATATTTTTGAAATTGTTCACTAGATTCACAAGATGTGCAAAAGCTTATATAGCATCAAGTTGCCATCTCACAGGTTATGCTAAGAACATCTGACAGCACAGGGATTTGAACTAAAAAATGCTTTCTGGTAGGCCTAAAGAAAACATTTTGTCTACAGTACATTAGGCGAAAAAGGCATTAGGCTAAAACTGAAAATTCCACTTTTTTTTTTTTAACAATTGACTTCCATTAACTATTGATTGTCTTTATTTGTTCTAGGATCAAGAAATTTTCCCCCAATCCATACAATTTATTGATTTATTTTCAAATGTAAATGCATTCAAATTGTTGAGTTTTACCTTGATTTAACAAACATGTTTCACCAAGTCCTCAGTATGATGCATGCTGATCAAAACAGTATCTAGTTTGTATTTTCAAAGAGCAACTTGCAGTTACATTCCTACACTTCATATTTTAAGTGTCCTAACACTGGACTATTTTTCTATATAGATGAATTCTGTGGGCTATCGATATTCTCTTCCTTGGGCTTTGCTATCAGAAACTGAAATGAGTAAGGGAAGTTGTTTTCCATATCTAGGGGTGCATCTCTGCCACCTCCTGCAGGCATATACTGTACATACCTTATAGGCCTATGCATGCATCCTAAACATATCCATTTTGGCTGAGCCATCAGCAGGTAAGTGTAAATTTACCCTTAAAGTCACCTCTGAAGAAAGGCATGTAGACATCAGTAGCTAGTTGGCCCCTTTGCTCCCTGAGCTTCCCTTTAGAAAATCAGTTCTTTCGAGTTCCAAACCGTAGTCACAGGATACTTGAGGAAGAAAAGAAAGTAGCTTAGCCAAAGGGATGACATCACGCTAGGAACTACATTTCATGAAAAATGTATGAAAGTCTTGCCTCTGGAAATAAATGGTGAGGAGTTTTGCCCATAGACAGTGTTAACCTTGTTCCCAAGCACTGGAGTCAACTAGAGAGGGTAGGCTATGGTGCTGCCTCATGACATTAGCATTTCGATGTTCCTGTGTTGGAGCCTTCTGCTGTTAGCATTTTTGAAGAAAGTACTTTGCCACTGAATTAAGCTACTGTGGTGCTGTGAACATGTTTTATTTCTGTCAGTTCGCTTTGAAAAGACCACAAGAAAAAAGTGAATAAGCTCTTAAAGACAGAAAGAGAGAGAGACAGATTGAGAGAGAGAGATGTTTTTTAAGGTGAACTGGTTTAAACTGCCTGGCTTGATAAAAAAAAGGCTTCAATAACTTAAGCGTTGCCAGGTGAAATTTCATTTCCTTAGCAAAGAGAAACTTGTTTCGAAGTCAAATTTTCCATTTATCATTTCTTGGTATATTTTTTACATCTTTAATGATTATGAGCTTCCATATCCAATATGAATTCGGAGGGGATGAAAAGGGGAGAATTTTCAGCACATGAGTTGGCAGGCTGTCACATCATAAAGCATATGCAGCTAATGTACCCAAGAGGATTTGGTAGGTTGAAGTGAAATCTGGTGAAGAGTGGGAATAAGAAAAGTCATAAATGAACGAAACCTTTTTTGGTATTATTTTATTATTTTCCATTGTGGAGAATGTATGGCTGCCTCAGCATACAGTATAGGGCCTATAGCAGCAACATACTGTAGCTGGTCATGTATGCCTGTGAGAGGGATGAAAGATTGAAGGAGATGGAGAAAAGGTGTAGAACATTGATGTAGTGGGATATGCAGGAAAGAGTGAAAGAGAGGGAAAAGTCACAAGAGAGCGAATGTTGAGAGAGCATGAGATAAAGAGAGCTACACAGGCAGAGATAACGAAGAGAAGAGCAAAAGAGCCACAGAACCCACACCACAGCTCAGGGACTTTGTGTATGTGTGTGTATGAGTGTGCATGAGCGTGTGTGTGTGTTTGTGAATGGCCGTGTGTGTGCGTGTGCCTGTGTGTGTGTGTGTGTGTGTGTACATTGGTGTGTGTGTGTGTGTGTGTGTGTGTGTGTGTGTGTGTGTGTGTATGTGTGTGCATGTGGGGGTGGCAGAGCATCCTAGCCGTTTAAGTGGGATTTACAGTCCAATGAATGCGTTCCCAGTGCGGCCGGCATCTGTGCTGCTGCAGTGGAGGCTAGCAAGGGTGGTAGGTCAAGCGCACATTAATAAGTCATGAGCCTGATTGCTTCGGTGGGTGAGTGGGTGGCCAGAGTGCAGGAGTCCCAGGGATTAGCCCACCCAATCTTAAGCAGGTGAGGAAAGCGCTTCATCAAACAAACACCACATTGGCTTTTTGCTCCCTTGGCTCTAATTACAGCAAGCCAAGGCACTGGACTAACGTCATTTCTGGCGGTACGCCCACCCCTGTCTGTCTTTCTCGTACAGCATACCAGAGTCCATCACATTGACCAGAGTAGTCCTTCTGAGGCCTTTTAGTTGTTTTTACCCTGAACTTTGACACCAAATAGGGTAGTTAGAGTATTCAATACCAACCTCCCCTCAACACACACACATACATACACACACACACAGACACACACACAGAAACACACACACGCACTTAACATTTGTTTACAGTCATGACAGTCATGAAGGTGTCTTAGAAGCAAGAAGAAAAAGTGGAGGCGGGAGGGAGAGGAAATGGAAAGATGCCTGCCACCTGCTGGGCAGGCGGTGCCACTGCAGGCTGCAGGGTGACTACCGCAGCAGATTGGGGTTGCCCGTTCTCTCCCTGGTGTGGTGGCGGACGTGGCACAAAACGCTCCGCCATTTGCCAAGGCCAGCTGGGCCTGCACACACTCTGTGAAAGCCTGTTGTGCCGAGACTGCCCTTGCCTGCTGCTAAGCTTTAAAGAGTCTGTCTCTGTGTGTGTGTGTGTGTGTGTGTGTGTGTGTGTGTGTGTGTGTGTGTGTGTGTGTGTGTGTGTGTGTGTGTGTGTGTGTGTGTGTGTGTGTGTGTGTGTTGTGCACTGGTGTGTAAATGAGGTGGTGTCTGTATTTCTATGCTTGTGTGATGACATGACAGGGATTGCCCAGAGGCATTAAGCAGAAATTTACGGATCATTGTGAGGGACATAGCATTGTATAAAAGTTATAATAGTTTCATAGTTTAAAGTTATACATAAGTTATGTATTATTATTATTTTATTATATAATAGTTATAAGCTATAGTTAGTTATAGTCATGTAGTCATATAGTCAGTACTTATGAAGAATATCTAATCATTATACCTGTTTCATTCTCTCCCTCACTCTCACTTTCTCTCCATCTCTCCATCTCTCTGTCTGTCTACATCCTCCTCTCTCTGTCTGTCATTCTGTCTTTTGGTTTCTCAGGCTCCTTGACAACGTCCCTGGCAGGCAGAGAGGAGGGGCCCTGACACAGAATGGCAGGATCCGCTCGTCTCATCGCGCTGCGCCTCCGTCGACGCTCCATAATTCAGGAGGGCGGCTGTCCTTGCTGACAGAACCACACTGCTGCTGCTGTCATGGTAACCTGTCACCCGGCAGTCACTCAGTGGCAGCAGGCGTGCGATGGCATGGCAGCGACTTCAAAAATATTGGTGCCCCCCCCTCTCCCTCCTTCCCTACCTCAGAAGGGTCCTGTGGGATGGGATGGCCTCCTCCATCCTCGTCCTCCGCTCCCGTCAGGGGATTGACTTTAACTTAGCCGATTATGGTTGTAGTTTTCATTACATTTTTCTTTTTCTGAAGGAGATGGTCCACAAGGGGAAAAAGTGAGAAGGGGCTCCAGGGAGTCACAGTGCTTGTGGGAGCCTGTCAGAAAGAATAACAAAAAATCAAAGGATGATGCACATCTTGAAAGGCGACTGCTGGCTTTTTATCTGGTTATCAGATAAACAAACAAGCGCATTGCAGACTTCAAGTTGTTCTGAGGCCACACTGCAATGTTGATTTCTTTTGATGGTTTAAAAATACATAAACCACTGTGTTCCTTTCAGCTTCCGTTAGGGACACAGTCTCCTGTGGTTTCATCAGATTACGTTCGCCAGCCAGTGATGTATGCCAGGTATTAAATCTGCAGACAAGATAAAATATGGCCACTCTCTTTTTAGCCTTCATCATTTTTCGGAAGTTTGTAGAGTGTTGTTATGGGGTTGTGGCTTTCGTACCCTGAGGACATGGCTTCGTCTTTGGCTCCATGTTTGGTCTTTGAGCGGTTTGTGTTTGGGCACAAAAGAAATCTTTGTGCACTTCCTAGGTACAGGACAAAAACTGTCAAAATTAAATCAAAGAAAAATGGGGTCCACAAACTCTAAAATCCTTTTTTTTTCTTGTTTTTTTTTTCTTGTGAGGCACAGAATGACATTTTGACCATTGCTGGTCTTCCTCTGTTCTTCCTCAGCAATGGAAATTCCATTCTGTGCCACACAATAAAAGACAAAAAAGGCTTTTAAGTGTGCGGACCCATTTTTTTGGTTTGTGTTTGGGTTCCTTTAACTGGCAGTACTGTAGCCTCCTTTTGCAGAAATATCAGCCCAACTAGCTCTCTCACTGGACATCAATATTTGATGTCTCCCTGAAAACCTGAAGTGGTAAGTTCACTTCCTGTTTGGAGTAGCTGTTTGTTTCATATTTTACATAGAGTGGCTCCAGGTTTCCTGTGGGACTGAGGTGGAGACTATATGTTATATAACACATGGTGAAATGCATGGTTTTGTAATGGTTGTCAAAAGCAGACAAGGTTCGTTTTCGATAATGGTGGGGATTTAGCAATCTTATACCCCACCACCGCCACTTCCCCCATTACTTTACTTTATAAAACTGGGGCAGTCATGGGCTAGTGTTTAAGGGATTGGATTTGCAGCCTAAAGGTCACAGGTTCAGTTCCTGACATTGACAGGTGGGTGGGGGGAGTGACTGAAGAGCGCTCTCCTACACCCTTCCCCATGACTGGGTGCCCTGAGCGTGGCACCATGCCCACACGTTGCTCCCCAGATGCCGTTGTCATTACTGCCCCCTGCTTAAGTGTGTAATGGGTTAAATGCAGAGGTTAAATTTTGTTGTGTGCACTGTGTGCTGTGATGTACTGTGTTATCACAATGACCAGTGGACTTTCACTTAACATGATATGGAACATCTTAACAAGCTTACAGCAAAAACAGCAATGTTCTTCAAGAATTTACTTACTTTTAATCCCATTACTGTACATAAGATTGGGATCAATCCGGATTAATACTTACAGCACAGGGCACAGACCTACTGTCACAGCTGCCAGCTGTTTGTAGTTTGTTGCCAGTTCATGTAGGCTAACCCACTATCATACAGAAAGACAACACTAAAGGTACTGCAGTTCTTTCCTAAACCTGATGACACGTCTAAAGTTATTGACAGATTACATTAGAAAACTGGTTCGGCACTTTTGTATATGATTCAAGTAGTGAACTAACTATTCAATAGACAACCTACATAATATCATTAATAGATCATGTGAAAACAGAACTCAGTTGTACACCAGCAATTCGATGGATGTTTGTTTTTATTACAAGTAATGAAAAGCTACTTTTAGGGTGTGCAGACTAGATGACATTGAGTAGTTTTTAAAAAAATAAAATGTAGCCTACAAATGTACTGTAACTGAGGGAAAACTGTAGCCAAGGCTGGAGTTACAAGCAAACTCAAAAGTCTTCAAATGACTTACACTTTTAAAATATAGCCTGGTAAACGCCATTCTGGCTGCCATGCTTGCAGATATTGTATAATTTAATTCAATGTGTCTCACACAGAACTGCCATCAGGCTGGAAGAAGCACTAGTTGTACTTCACCTCCTTGCTTGCACATTTAGTTTGACAGGCTTTGGCATCAACCCAATTCTATGCCCTTGATGGCTGTCATCAGCAGCTCAATTTCGAAATGCATAAGTCAGTCATAGCCTAGCAGAGGTTGTCAGGAGTCATTTCGCTAATCCTAAAAATAAGTCTGTGAATGTGTATGTACTACTTTTTTCACTGCTGTAGGGAATTATTCAGGATGTTAAATGTTAGAAGTCGGTCTGTATCTAAGACATTGAGAAGATGCAGTTCTTGCGAACAGTTTTCGTGTCTTGGCTAAGGTGCAGTGCGCTTGTTGAGTCTTACATGTTCTGTCTGTTTTCACACATATCAATGTTAGTATGGCCTCTCATAAGACCCCACAAGCCATCTTCTTCTCCATCCTCTTCATCTTCATTGTCTTCTTCTGTGTCTATCTTTTTCTTCTTTTTGTTTTTCTTGTAGGTGTTGTTCTTTGTCTGGCTCTTGTTGTGATTGTTGCTGTGTTTGTTTTTCTTATTGTTGATTGCAGTTCACATACAATGTGTGCACTGGGGGACCAAGGGGAAGACCGCGTTTGGTCGTCTCAGCATTCAATTTTTATTTGTCTCCAACTCTTGCTTTTTCTCGTTTTTGTAAACGGGAGCAGTGTGGAAGTACACACACACACACACACACACACACACACACACACACACACACACACACACACACACACACACACACACACACACACACGCGCGCACACACACACACACACACACACACACACACACACACACACATTCACTCATTTACATGTACACACACTCATTTTCTTCCCAAAAGTGGGTATCTTCTTTTCCAATTTCTCCTTGTGAACACAAACACTCCGAACAATCCCCAGTGTCCTGCACCATCACCACTAATGAATGTATTCGTTGTACAAGGGGGACAGGCCAGGGACCCCTGTCACTCATGGCTGTCAAGATTGACAGGGAGGGGACTCAGGCAAGGGGTGTGTAGTTAGTTGTAGCGCCCCCCAAGGGGCTAAAGCCAATAATGGTTATTATTGATTGTGTGCATAGGGATTGAGTTGAAGGAGGACTCTAACCTCCTTATACGTAATGTGTTGAGTGGAGTGTTTGCTGTGTGTGTGTGTGTGTGTGTGTGTGTGTGTGTGTGTGTGTGTGTAGGTGTATCTGTGTGTGTGCAAAGAGGATGCCAATGAGATTACACTTCCTCTCCCTACCTCTCTCATTTGCGTGTTCTCTTTCTGACTCTCTCTCCTTCCTTCCCTCCCTTTCTCCCTCCCTCTATTCCTCCCTCCCTCTCTCTCTCTCTCTCACACACACACACACACACTCTTTTTCCGGTCCCAGGGGTGTGTCTGTGTCTGTGAGTGCAGCTTCGTGTGTGCTGTGCTGCTGCTGCTGCTGCTACTGCAGAGTAGGAGAGAAGCAGAGCCAAAGAGCTCTCTCCCTCCCTCTTTTCTTTCTTGCTCTGTTCATCCCTTCTCTTTCCCTTGCTCTGTCTCTATCCGTCCTTCATTTTATTTCACTGTTACACCTCTGCACTCGTGTATTTCTGTGTCTGCAAATGCTTCTGTTTCTATTTCTTTTTGAGCACATTTTGTTTCTTTCTCAAACTGTCTTTTGATCTCTGTTTCTCTCTCTCTCTCTCTCTCTCTCTGTCTTTCTCTCTCTCTCTCTCTCTCTCTCTCTCTCTCTCTCACACACACACACACACAGACACACACACACGCACACGCACGCACGCACGCACGCACGCACGCACGCACGCACACGCACACGCACGCACACAAGCACGCACACAGGGGCAGTAGGTATTTGTCAGTCTTTGGTCCTGCAGACAGTGCAGACTGAGGCAGCTACAGCCTCAGAGCTGAAGAGTAAAAAACACTGGTCACTAGCTATAAAGCCAGCATCACTCACACACAAATCCCCCCACGCACACACACATGCACACATACGCACACACATGCTAGCACACCGCAGCCTCCAAGAAAAGCAGCCGCATCAGTTTTCAGAGCAACGCTCCCTCCTTCCCTCCCTCTCTGTCTCTCTCTCCCTTCCTCTCTCTCTTTCTCTCTCTCTCACTCACTCTCTCTCACTGCCTCTCCCTCGTCCCTCTTCTCTCTGTGTGCCTCTCTCTCTCTCCCTTCCTCTCTGTCTCTCTCTCTCTCTCTCTCACTTGCTCTCTCTCGCTGCCTCTCCTCCTGCCTGTGTCTCTCCCTCCCTCTCTGTCTCTCTCTCTCTTCCTCCCTCCCTCCCTCTCTCTCTCTCACTCGCTCTCTCACCCTGCCTCTCCCCCACCCTCTCCTCATCTCTGTCTCTCTCTCTCTTCCTCCCTCTCTGTCTCTCTCTCCCCCCTCCCTCTTCTTCTCTCTGTGTGTGTCTCTCTCTCCCTCCCTCTCTGTCTCTCTCTCTCTCTCCCTCTCTCTCTCTCTCCCACTCTCTTCGTGCCTCTCTGGCAGTCTCCCTGTCTCTCAGTGTGGGAATGTAGCGGACGCACCTCGACTGACAAAAAGGGGGATTTTTTTGGGGGGAAGGAAGACAATCCCGCAGAGATGATGGACGTCTTGGAGACGGCGACGCGTGGATATACCAGAGCTGAGACTTAAAGGAGGCCAAAAAAAACCAAGGAAGGACGGATAAAAAAAGGAGGAGAAGGAGAACAGAAGAAGGCAAGAGAAAAACACCCGGTGGAAAAGACTAGGAGGAGGATTTGGCTGATTTAAGAGAGAGGAAAAGAAGAAAAAAACTGCTTAGCCAGTCATCCATCCATCCATCTATCCATCCATCCACCCATCCGTCCGTCATCCTACCCTGCCCCGCGACAAACGCTACCGTCCCAGGCAGATAACTCATCCTCTTGCTCTGCCTGTCCCTCTCTCTCTCACTCTCTCTCTCTCCCTCTGACTCTGTGCTGAAGGGATTACCGGCGGCATCTGCACCACTGGAAGAGGGAGTAGCAGGGTTTTAAATAATAATAGTAAAAAACAAACAAGAAGGCAAAAGAGAGAGAAAAGAGGGGACTGCGCAAAGGGGAGTGAATGAACGGACAAGTAAGAGAGAGAGAGAACGCACGCACGAAGAAAGAGAGAGAGAACGACAGCTCTCTCTGCCAGAGAGCAGCCCTTTCGGATACCGACGCCTAACCTGACTACCACCATCTCTCTCTCTTGTTCTCTCTCCCACCCTCTCTCTAACCCAACGGTCTTCTCTCACTGCTGACTGGATAGGGACCCTGGGCAGGATAGCAACGAGACACCGTTAACTACTGCTGCTGCTTGCCTGCCTGGTAGTGTGTTGTGTGTTTCTCGTGCCTGTGTGTGTGTACGTGCATCTGCCTGCCCGCCTGACAACACACAGCTGCTACCGCTGGCTACCGGTGCCGGAACTGCTGCCGCTGCGTCGGCTGGAGAGAGCGCGTGTGTGTGTGTGTGTGTGTGCGCGTGTGCGCGTCTCGTCTCCCGTTTCCCCCCACGCGCTCCGCGGCAGTCCTGAGATCGCCGTGGTAACTGCCGCGCTTTCGCTCAGTCGTCGCCGGGACCGTCTGTGTTTGCCTGCACGGATCAACGCTCGGCGGCAGAGGAGGAGAAGCATCAGGAGGAGTAGGAGGAGGAGGAGGGGGACCACGGAAAAAAGAAGCTGCAGAGGTTTTTGCTGGGGAAGAAAAAAAAAGCCGCCCGCCTGGTTTGTTGGATCGCTACGGATTTACAGCATCGCCTGATCTGACGCCCTGCCGTTCTCAGGATCAATACTTTCCGTCATTTTCTCCCTCTTCTTCTAGCAGCCTCTCCCTCTTCTTTCTCATCTTCTTTTTAGGTTATTTTTTTCCCTCTGTCTTGATTCTATCCATCTCTCTCTTTTCTCCAACCCGTCTCTCTATCTCTCCTTTCACTCTCTTCCACTGCTTGTGTTTTTTCTGTGCGTGTGTGTGCGTGTCTTGCGCTCAGCCGAGCGCCTTGGGAATAACCAAACGGCTCTTTGGACGGCTGAACTAGGCGGAGAAGCACATCTCAGCCAAGCCCCCCCCCCCCTCCACCACCACCGCCCCAAGCCCTCCCTGCCAGCTCTATCCTACCCAACCCCCCCCCCACCCCCGCCTGCTCACCCCAATTCTTAAGCTCCTCTTGTTCATCCTCTCATCTGTGAGCCAGTGTGTGTGTTTGTGTGTCAGAGAGAGAGAGAGAGACAGTGTGTGATTGTTTGAGTGTGTGTGTGTGTGCATGTGCTCATGACTGTGTCCGTGTCCAAGGCTGTAATTATCGTGTGTGAGTATAAATCTATATTTGGATTATGCATGAGCTGGTGAGATTTCTCTCTCCACTCTTTTGATCTTAGGCTAGCTAATTGGGGTATCAGTCTGTGCCTGTTTGTTGTGTTTGCATTTCTGTGTTTGTGTGTGTGTTTTTGGGTGTGTGTATGAGTGTGTGCGTATGCATGTGTGTCAGTGTGTGTGTTAGTGTCACCCTGTAATCATTTTGGGGGCTTTGAGAATACAGATGAAGATGCTTAGCCCTGGCTGCCTACGCTTCCCCACCCGCCTTTGGCTGGGCCTGTGTTTGTGTGCGGGCCCCAGTGTTTAAAGCCAGCTTCCAGAACCTTCCCTCGACTCCCTCACTTCCCCGACCCTTAACCCAACCTTCCCCGCCACCCCTCCCAACCACCCGCCAGGAAACATGAGCGAGCGATCGTCGCTGGGGGTCAACCCGGCCACCACCACCTCCATGGCCACTCTGACGCTGGAGGAACCGGGAGCCGAACACCAGGCGTCTCCGAGGGCCGCGGGGCCCCTCCGCTGCGGCCCTTGTGCCCTGTGGCCCCGCCAGCAGACCTGGCTGTGCGCCGTGCCCCTACTGATGGGCTTCGTGGGCCTGGGCCTGAGCCTGATGCTGCTCAAGTGGATTGTGGTGGGCTCCGTGCAGGACTACGTGCCCACCGACCTGGTGGACGCCAAGGGCATCGGGCAGGACCCCTTCTTCCTCTCCAAGCCCAGCACCTTGCCCAAGGGCTTGGAAACCACCACCGCCGCATCCAGCCCTAATGGCAGCAGCAGCGGCTCCAGCTCCAACCCCAATGCAGCCACTGCCAGCACCGGACCCCCTGTGGTCACCGGCTCGCCCAGCCGCGCGGCCAACGGCACGGCCTCCGTGCAGAGGACTCGAGCGGGGCCTCCGGCCAACCACACGAGGGGCCGGGGTCCCGGAGCGGGCGGAGTGTCCGAGGAGCCCCGCTTCCCTAACCTACGTGTGCCTGGCAGCGGTGGTACCGGTGGTATGGGTGGCGGAGGAGGTGTGCCCGGCTCAGGGAGCGTCTTGCCCACGAGCGCCACCATCACCACCACCACCACTACAACCACTGCCCCCAGAGGTTCCCCCAAGGAGTCCAGCAACCGCAGGGGTGGAGGAGGAGCAGCAGGAGCAGGAGGAGCAGGAGGAGGAGGCCGGAACGGTCCTCCGCTGGACACGAGCTCCGCTACCACCACCACCACCACCAGGGCCGTGACGCCCACCTCCACTGCAGGGGCCCCAGGCAAGCCCACGGCACGCTGGAACCACGGACGCTCCTCCAAGGGGCCCTCCACCACGCGCCCGCACCACCGCTTCAGGACACGTAAGTCCACCCTTACTCACCTTTTCAGCTACGTCATGGGAAGAATGAGAGAGCCGGGAGGTTCAGAGAGAGATTGTCAACATGTTTGCCCGTGTGTTCGATCTAAGGGGGTGTGAAGAGAGCCGGTTCTGTGTGTGTGTGTGTGTATGGAGGTGTAACATGCGTCAGGATC
Source organism: Coilia nasus (assembly GCA_027475355.1). Taxonomy (NCBI): domain Eukaryota; kingdom Metazoa; phylum Chordata; class Actinopteri; order Clupeiformes; family Engraulidae; genus Coilia; species Coilia nasus. The sequence continues at coordinate 23,501,432 of CM050210.1, read as the reverse complement.
TGTCGAGGCTGGGGAGAGGTGTGTGTATGTATTTGTGTGTGTGTGTGTGTGTGTGTGTGTGTGTGTGTGTGTGTGTGTGGAGGTGTAACGTGCGTCAGGATCTACGCATTGTGTGCACAGGCTTGGGGCTGTGTTGCTTTCCTCTACTGCTCCTGATTCTGCTCTCCTTATCGAGCTTCGTGCTTTAGAAATCCTCAAAAGCATTTGTATTTCACGATGATAGAATATTTACTCAGTAACCCCCATGTCCTCTCTTCTACACACACACCCACACACACACACACACAGACATAGACACACACACACACACAATCTCTCTTCCCCACAGTCTCGCAGAAGGAGCTCTCTCATGTTCTGAAATGTCTTCTCAAGCTGTCATTTTCATTAACGCTGAATAGCAATAAGGCAGCTCAGAGTCATGCCTCTTTCTCTCCCCCACAGGCTCTGTGTTTTATTCCTTTTTGTCTGGAGAGGATTAGGTGATAAAGATCTGTGACCTCAAACACCCTTCCCACAATACAAACACACACACACACACACACACACACACACACCCAGACTTACCTTACCTCACCCAAAAAATACTGTTTTTTAGCAACATTATACATAAAACAGTAACTGATTTGCACTTTCTCTTTGTCACAACCTAGTCTGGCTTCAGCTGTTATTTGTGTTTTGATGTTTTTCTTCGATGTTGTTGTTTTTTTTTTATCTTTGCTCTGCACATTACATCATTAGCTAGATGCAGGGTGTTTTTTTGTCCCCCGTTTGCTTATTTGAAAAACTTAATGCTGATCAGGCAATTATAATCTGAGCTGCTTTTTTCCCCCCTTTGAATAGGAAGCAGCCCTAGTGCTTATGAAAGCAGAGCAGAGCTGCATGGCAGGGAAGAAAAAGAAAGAGGGAGAGAGGGATGGAGCGAAAGAGAGAGAGAGAAAGAGAGAGAGAGAGAGAGGGTTGGTGGGAGGGAGGGAGGGAGGGAGGGAGGGAGTGGAGGTATTGGGGGGACGAGAAGGAAGGAGCAACTCTCACCTCCCTGTCAGGAAGAAGTATCAGGTCGCTGGCAAAGAGATCCCATTTAGATAAGGAAAGATATGAGTGCTGCTGCAGGTAAGGCAGTACACTGCAATATGGCCACCACAGTTGGTGAGGACAGCGCGAGAGACAGAGGGAGGTAAGGTCAGGAGACAATGAGGTAGGAAAAAGAGGGACACCAAGAAGGAGGACAGGAGGGGAGTTGGATGAGAATGAAAAGTTCTTGGTTAGCCTCATGTAAAAGTGCATAATGAGGCCAATGTTGTTTCAATATGTGAACACATGTGAGTGTGTGTGTGTGTGTGTGTGTGTGTGTGTTTGTGTGTGTGTGTGTGTGTGTGTGTGTGTGTGTTTGTGTGTGTGTGTGTGTATATGTGTGTGTGTGTGTGTGTGTGTGTGTGTGTGTGTGTGTGTGTGTCTCAGTGTGTGTCAGGGTGTGCGCTTCTGCTAGTTTGCCTCTGCATTTATGCATGGTCTCTGGGAGCCCTGCCTGTCTCCTCAAAGAGAATACGATATACCATTGCATAGCTGACGCTATACACACTTATTTGTACATATAGTTTTTATTACCCCAGAGTTTTTCACTGAAGTCAGACGGCAGGCACACCAAAGGAGCACGGGTATTAACAGCAGTCATGAAATATAAATTTGTGCAAAATTAAAATAAAATACAAAAATCGAAATGTTGACGGCTGTTCTTGACACACAGGATCATGGCCTGCTGCTGGTCTGGTGCAAATGGCAGTCAGTTAATTTGTGACCATGGGTGCCAATTAACAAACTTTGACTGGTTTCAAAGTGGCAGGCAGAGTGTGTGCAGTGTGTGTGTGTTGGGGGGGGGGGTGGGGGGGGGGGGGGGGGTAGGTTGATGGGCGGCTTGCGATCCCTGGGTAGAGAGTGAAGTGTCGTCGTGGCAGCTGGAGGTTGCCAGGAAGCATATTGCTGTTGTTCCAAGCCACTGATTTCTTGTGATTTGTTAGCAGGACCCCAGCACGCTCTCGAGAAAAAAAAAGAAAAAAAAAAAAAAAAAAACCTCATGGCTGCTCTTGTGGCATTAACCCTTTGTGGCAGGCTCGAGTGACAAAAAGATAAAAAATTAAAAAATGGTAGATGAGGAGCTGAGCACTCAGCGTGAAATTTTCTTGGTTCTCTCCCTGCCAAAAAAAAAAATCAGAACTGTTTAAATTTTATGATATGTGGATTCATAAGTTGCATAAAATACCCTTGATAACAGCAAGAGCTTTGCAAATGGGTTTTTATAATGTAGGAGCATCTATAATTAATTCATCTGGTTTCTTTTCCCCCCCTTCGTTCCTTTCATGATAGATTTTCGCTACTTGTTAAGTTGAGCCTAAGCTAATGATAGATGCTCACTGGAGGTTGAAAAAGCAGCCCCAGGGCAAATGTTGATTATGAGCGATAGTCAAGCGACCTGAGCATGGAGGAGGAGGGAGGGGGCGACCAAGAAGAAGTGAGCAGTGATTAGGACTGAGTATCCCCTCTAGACCCTTACCCCCCCTCTCACAACAAACACACACACACACACACACACACACACACACACACACACACACACACACACACACACACAGCTACTTAATTTATTTATGTGTTTCGAAACGCCATCTTGCTAACCCCTCGGGGGGGCCCTAGTCGAAACAGCCAGTGTGGTTAGGTGACTGGAGACTACCAGCTGATTTATGGCCCAGCCCTGGTTAATGTGATAGTGATGCAAGGTGAACTGAGGGTGTTTGCCTGTGTGTGTGTGTGTGTGTGTGTGTGTGTGTGTGTGTGTGTGTGTGAGTGTGTGTGTGTGTGTGTGTGTGACTGTGTGTGTGTGACTCTGTGTGTGACTCTATGTGTGTGTGTGTGTGTGTGTGTGTGTGACTGTGTGTGTGTGTGTGTGCGTGTGACTGTGTGTGTGTGTGACTCTGTGTGTGTGTGTGTGTGTGTGTGTGTGACTGTGTGTGTGTGACTCTGTGTGTGTGTGTGTGTGTGTGTGTGTGTGTGTGTGTGTGTGTTGGGGTACTGAAATGACCCATAGGGGTTCTGGGTGGTTGGTTTTAAGCGACTCACAGGCGCGGCGCATCCAAGCACCATTGTCTATTCGCAACATTAATATCCGCCGCTAGTCCCATTTTTCCCCACTCCCAGTTAATTGCATTATTGATTCCTTTGAGAAGCTCGCAGCGTTGCCCTTCAAACTAATGTGAATGAAAATGGTCTGGGGGAAAAAAAATGATGGAAGCCCAAAAGGTACAAAAATGTTTTGTTTTGCTATTTTTGCCTCCCTCCAATATGGCAATTGGGTTATTCCATATTGTGTGATGTAATGTAGTGTCGCGTAACGCGATCCATCGTGCCGGGAGACGGACGCAGGTTAAGACAGTCTTCGGGTTGTGTGAGCATGATAGAATGGGCCCATGGTGCGCGAACGTGGGCCCATTCATCTTTGCTAGCACTAAGTGATGCGCTGTTTAGCCAGGATTTGTATGGTAATGCCCTTTGAGTGGTGGGACCTATGCTCCAGCAGGTCAGTATTGGATCAGAGCGAAGCTAACATCATTTTAATATTACTCGCTGACGAACCCAGCGCTGGCCCTTTGCTTCCTATCTCTCTTTCTGTGTCTATAGCTCTAGCTCTCTCTTTCTCGTTCTCTCTCTCTCTCTCTCTCTCTCTCTCTCTCTCTCTCTTCTCATTCTCTCTCTCTCTCTCTCTCTCTAGCTCTCTCTTTCTCGTTCTCTCTCTCTCTCTCTCTAGCTCTAGCTCTTTAGGTCTCTGCCTACAGCTGTCTCACTCACACTCTAGCTCAATCTCTCCCTCTCTCTCACTCTCTACCTCTCTACCTCTCTCTGTATATCTATAGCTCTCTCACTTTATCTCTCTCTCTCTTGCTCTCTCACCCTCATTTGCCCTCTCCTTCACCCTCTCTTTCCATTTTCGTCTCTCCCTCTTCAAACCGATCAACTTATGAATTAATCCACCAACCTCCCCAAACCGCTCTGTGCTTCTCATGTAGTACCCAATAGAGCCATCACACACACACACACACACACATACACACACACACACACACACACACACACACACACACACACACACACACACATACACACACACACACACACACACACACATTTGTGCAGGCATTGTAGTCAGGAAGGTACGCAGTCATCCATTAGAAGTAGGGATGTAATATAAGTACCTTTTCTTCCTCCAGCAACCTCTCAGTGCCTCCTGCCTCTTCCTCCTTCTCTCTACCTCTTTCTCTCTCTCTCTCTCTCCCCCGCTCTCTTTCTCCCTCTTTTACACACACACATGCACACAGATTCACTCTCTTTCACTTCTTCCCTCCTCTTTCTCTCTCATTCTTTCCCCTTCGCTCTTTGTCCCTTTGCTGCACAAGCTGTTTGCTTCTGTTATCTCTTCTGTTGTCTGTCGACTGTCTGTTGTTTCCAATCTTGTTGTACATGGGAAGCTAGGGAGGGCTCACACTCTGCTTTGAGACCTAGGCCTTCGCTGCCTCTAGTGTGCAGCGGGCCCAGAGAGACAGAGAGGGAGAGAAAAAAAAAGAGAGAGAGAGAGAGATAAATATAGAGAGAAAGAGAGAATGTTGCAATGCTGCGAGAGAGGGGAAGGGAAGAGTGAGGTGGAGGATTGTGGGATGTGTAGTCTGCAAGTGCACTTGGCTCGAAGCCTGTTCCAGTTGGATACAGGAGGGGAAGAGGAAGTGGAGGAGGAGGAGAAAGGGGTAGGAGCGAGGAGGAGCACGAGCACAGCTTGGCAGAAGGTAGCGAGACAGACGTGGTGAGGGAATGAAAGTGAGAAGGGGAGAGAGAGCTAAAGAGAGCGAGACAGACAGAGAGAGAGAGAGAGAGAGAGAGAGAGAGAAAGAGAGCGAGAGAGCTAGAGGGAGAGGGAGAACAAGAGCAGAGGAGAGGGTGAGGGTGAGGGTCAGACAGAGAGAGAGATATGGAGTCAGAAAGAGAGAAACCAAGAGAGAGAGAGAATGAGAGCAGAGGAGAGGGCAAGTGTGAAACAGAGAGACAGAGAGAAAGGGAGAGGGGTAGAATTAAAGCAGAGGAGGCGGTGAGGTGGAGACAGAGACACAGGTAGAGAGGGAGAGAGCGAGAGAGAGAGAGACAACAAGAGAGACAGAGACAGATAGAGAAGTGGCTCCTCACAGACGCGTGATTGTGATTCCACGCACACACACCCCTCCTCCCTGCTGGAGCCGGTGCTGGAGCAGAGGCAGCCGTGCTGGAGTGGCTTCTGTCAGGTGTAATAGAATGGTGCATCAGGATAAAGAGGGGGAATGGGGCACACAGGGCAGGAGGGAGGCACACAGAGCCAGTAGGAGTAGGACTAGGACTAAGACTAGGACTAGGACTAGGACTAAGACTGAGACTGAGACTGAGGCTACAATGTTGTAAAATGATGCCACCTTTTTTTCCTTAAAAATCTTCTAAACATCTATTGTGTGTGTGTGTTGGAGTGCGATTCTTTCCGCGTCATATGGCCAAAGTCGTAAAAAAGTGCACACGCCATGCTGTGTGATTAATAGTGCTGACATGCTAACCTGAGGGGAGTTGGATGATACACACACACACACACACACACACACACACACACACACACACACACACACACACACACACACACACACACTCTCCCTCTCTCTCTCTCTGTCTCACCCACACACACACACACACACTCACACACACACTCACACACACACACGCTCACGTACACACACACACTCCCTCTCTCTCTCTCTCTATCTCACCCACACACACACACACACACACACACACACTCTCTCTCTCTCTCTCTCTCCCTCTGTCTCACCCACCCACACACACACACACACACACACAGACACACATGCACACACTCGAGAGAGAGGAATACCTCCGGTTGCGGGGTCGTGATGGACTGATAGTGCGGCACGCACAGGGGAGAGATTGAAAACAAAAAAGGGACAGAAATCCAGTTAGGCATGGTCTCCGGGGAGGTCACTGTCAGATTTACACACACACGGGGCCGCGTGGGCCACATCTACAGCTGCCAATCCTCCTCCTCTTCCTCCCCCGCCTGCTGCTACCGCTATTGCTACCGCTGCTACTGCCGCTGGTGCTGCTGCTAGTCATTTCTGCTGCTTGCTGCTTGCTGCTGCTGCTGCTACTTTTCCCCTGGATACCGGCAAACAGGAACAGGGCCCAGCCTGTCACATGACCCATCCAGTCCAATCAGAACCTCCGAGAGTGGGACACAAGGACAGGAAGACATGGGGGGGTGGACAGGGTGAGAAGGTGGAAAGAGGGAGACAGGATGAGAGATAGACATGCAGGGGAGGATAGGTGGAAAGAGAGAGAGACAGAGAGACAGAGAGACAGAGAGAGAGAGACAAAAAGCAGGGGGAATTAAACAGACCAGAGACAGACTTTGTAACAGAGTGAAAGTCACAGATGGGGGCTGCAGACAGCTGTTGAGGGAGTTATGTGTACGCTGCCTGCATACAAGCATGGAACCCCATTAAGACTTTTTTTAATTTCATTAATTAATTTTCTTTGTTATTTTTTCGCCTTTCCATCTTGTGCTACTGCATTTTCAAACATTTAACTTAACTGAACTCCACACTACCTAAAATCCACAGGCTAAATTATAGTTTGATTACAGGGGCTATTTGGCCACCCTCACCCCCACCCCCCCAGGAAAACACGACAACGCTACTTCCTCAGAGGAACAGAGGGGGGAAATTGATGTGGTAAGTTCAGTGCTTGGTTACGCTTACCCACCATTGAAGGCCATCTTGAAGACGCCCTCTCAACCCTTACCTCACTGCCTAATGGCACTCGTATGATTTATGTGAACAAAATGGCTGATGGAGCAGGTGGTGATGGAGATGGAGATGGAGAAGGTGAGGGCTGAGGTGATGGTGGTGGTGGTAGGGGGGGGGTCTGAAATGTTAACGCGTGGAGACAGAAACAAGCAGAATGCGCTTGGCCGGTGCTGGTTGTATTATTGATGTGGCCTCTCTTAAGAAAGTGCCTGGGATGCCCGTGCTGCTGGGAGAGTGCTGAGAATAGCATGTACTAACATGCTCAGGTGTTTAGGTGTATCCCTCCCTCCAGCTTGCCTGGGGAGAAAAAAGGAAAAACATGTTCTCTGAGTCTAAACCCCCCACCTCCCATCTCAAACACAGACACACACACACACACACACACACACACACATACACACGTATACATGCACACAAAGACACACACACACAAACACACACACACACACATAACCACACACACACACACACACACACACACACACACACACACACACACACACTTCAAACATATGTTGGCAGCAGTCATATGACACACTACAGAATAAAACCTCCTCTCCCCTGCCCGCCCAGTCCCCACCAGCCCCCACCAACTCCACCCCCCCCCCCCCCCTCTCTCATTGGCATGGATGTAGGACTTGGCTTGTCAACTTGTATTCCCTGGCCCACTCCAAAGCCCTGACACGCCCTTCCTCAGTTCCAGCGCTAACGCAAAGTCTTCCTGAAGCCTGACTGGCTGGGGACTCATGGTAACAGCTGTGGCTTCCTTAGCACATCCCAGGCTAATGAGTCAAAAGGCTGTTAGGTGGAGTGATGCTAAACGCCTGCTTTCTCTTTTTTTCTGCTCCGTCAGTCGCAGTGGGTGCGGCCAGAGCTGTCTGTGGCTGGGTGCTGTGTTGGAAAGCCACTGGCTGTGCAAGGGGGAAGAGAAACAACCGGGGTTAAAAGACATCGTGAATTTTAACATACATTTTCATTTTCAGCTTGTTCAGACAGAAACAGGTAGAAAGACAAAGAGAGAAAGAGAGAGAGAGGGAAGGAAAGAGAGAGAGAGCGCGCGTTGGAAGGAGGAGGGATAGGAGGGGGTAGAAGAGGGCGGGAGGGAAAGATGGAGAGAGTCAGAAAATAGAAAGAGCGGCATGATGATCAATCAAAGAGAGAGCAATTTGTCTTGATTACAACAAGCGTGCACAGTCACAAATACACACACACACACACATGCACACACACATTAACACACACAAACACACCCACAAATGCACACACACACACACATAAACATGTACACACGCACCAACACACACAAACATACCCACAGGTACACACACACAGACATGCGCGCGCACAGACACACACACAGACACACACACACAAACACACACATCAACACACACCAACACACAAACTAACACATGCACACACACACACGTAGTTCTGTTTGTCTCCAAAAACAGCAGCCCAGATGGATGCTGCCACCTTCACTAATAATACAACCCATCATTAGGAAGCCATGGAAGCTACAGTTGACCCCCCACCCGCACATCACAAACTCACACACACACACACACACACAGATAGACACCAACACACACACACACACACACACACACACACACACACACACACACACACACACACACACTACTTTACCCCATCCATCCATCTCTCCCTCCACCACCCACTTACCCACCCACGCCTACGACTACGACCTCCATCTTTTCTCTTTCTTGGGGCGCTAACTGGGAATGCTGTTCACGTCCCCAGTGCGTAATGAGATAGTAAGACAATATTGCGGCTGCCTTTGCAGCACGGAGCCGAGGGGATTACAGTTCATCATATCTGATCTGAGCCAGTTAGATCTCTCTATTGAGTTACATTAGCTGCCCAGGGAGCTGGCTTCCTGTATCAATTTGTTCGTAGGGTGGACGGATGAACATACGGACGTCTGGATGGATGGATGAGCTGTTGAATAATCGAGAGAGATTGTCTTTTTTTTCCAGTAACCCCCCACCCCCCCTTCAGTGTGTGGTGTAATGGGTGCAACTTCTATACCCTATCTTTCTTTCTTTCTTTCTTTCTTTCTTTCTTTCTTTCTTTCTTTCTTTCTTTCTTTCTTTCTTTCTTTTCCCTCCATCAGCGTCTTCCCTCGCTTCTTCTTCTCCCCTCTGTCACCTCATTTGTTTCACTTCCCCCCATGGCTCTTGTGTGTCCTCTCCCCCTATCACTTCCTATTTCCCCTTGTTTCTCATTTAATTTCCACTCTCACTTGCTCAGTCTCTCTCTCTCTTACTCTCTCTCTCTCTTTTACTCTCTCTGTCTCTTCTGCTGCCTTTGCTTTCTCTCTGTCTCTGTGTCTCTCTTTCTTTCTCTCTCTCTCTCTTTCTTTTTCTCTCTCTCACTGCCTTTGCTCTCTCTCTCTCTCTTTCTCTCTCTCTCCCTCTCTCTCTCACTCCCTCCCTTCTTCTCATAACCGTTGTTTTTCTTTCGCCTTTCCCTGCAGTGCTTCAGTATCCTCTCTTTTATCTGTCTTTCAATACCTCCTGCTACTTCCGCCCTGTTCTCTCTCTCCTCCTCCCTCCCTCTCTCCCTGGCTCCCTCCCTTCCTTTCCATCCAATCTCCGTCGCTCCCACATCCTCCCCTCTCTCCTCTCCGAAGGGAAGGGGTGTAATTAGAGATGGGGCTGGCAGCCGTTAGCGCTTAGCTTAGCGCCCATGCCTGACAGATCTCAGGAGGGGTAGGGTGGTGTCTGCTCCAGCACTTTCAGGCTCCCCCACAGGGAGTCTAGGTGCCAGCAGCCCAGACTGGTGATTCAATACCCCACATCCACCCCCACCCAACCCTACACTACCCCACCCCACCCCAACGCCACCGCCTCCTTTAACCGCCACGCACCCCATCCCCAACCCCATCCGCCACTGCTCCCCGCATCCCTCTGTCACACGACCCAGGGCAGTGAGCAGGAACCAACAAAATGGCTCTTTTCCAATGCCGGACAAGAAACAGCCTTTTACTTGAAAAATGAGAGAGATAGATAGACAGAGAGAGAGAGAGAGAGAGAGAGATGGAGAGAGAGAGAGAGAGGTGGAGAGGAAGAGAGATTTAGGTTCTTTGTACACGTCTGGGTTTTGTAGACAAATCGAAGAAAAAGAGAGATACAGCCCCCTACCCCACCCCCCAACAAAAAAAAAAAATATATATTTTGCTCACTTTTGCTGGGCGTCGGATGTTCAGTAGGCTGTTCGTGTCAGACACTTGGTGTCATGTGGAGTGTGGCACGACTTGCGGCTAAGCCTCCACATATTTTTGTAGCTGCCAAAGCATGTGTTGGCGTAACCAATGCTCGCACGCAGACAGAAATAAGAAAAATTAATCCAAGCTTTGTCGGACACCGAAAATAACACCAGATCTTTACTTTGACGACAGACAGCTAAATCAGTCAGACTCCCCTTTTCACAGAGTAGGATTGAACCTCAAACAAGATGTACCACCAAACTCCCCTTTATTTCAGTCATGTTATTCGAATTTAGGGTTAGGATTGGTACTAAATTTAATCCTGGTCTTGTGTCGTGAAACCCCCTGTGGTGCAATTTGTGCTGGTTTGGCACTATGGCGTCTTTATCCGAGTGCCTGCCGGTCCGTTAGCCGACACAAAGCTTCTTGTCAGGCTCCTTTGTGCTCTGGTGCCGAATGCTTAATTCAGATGCGACAGCGTTGGTGCTCTGTGTATTGTCAGTGGATGTTAGGAGGCTCACAGCAACAGCTGTCATCAATATATCAGGCCTACAGTGTGTGTGTGTGTGTGTGTGTGTGTGTGTGTGTGTGTGTGTGCGTGGTGCTGAGCAGTGCCTGTGCTGTTTTTCGCCCACACACATACTTGTGACGCCGTCACACATTGGCTGTCTCTTGAAAAGAAAGCGTCTTCACGTGTTCCTCACCACAATGAAGTCGCCATATGTAAAAAAGTCAGTGTTTTACAGAGCAGCACTCATGAAGTAAAGCTTTGTTTATGCTATGCAAAGACTTAGAGATGGAATTTCAGCCTTGTAGGTGGCTAGGTAGGTGGGTGGATGAGTGAGTGATGAAAAAAGAGAAAAGAAAAAGAAAGAGAAGTAGAAAAATAAAAATGTGTAAGATTGTGTGAAAGAAGAAGCCTGGAGAACATTATGAGAAGAAGGGAACAAAGCAAAAAGACTGAGTGTGACAGAGTAAGAGAGACATAATGAGTGACAATGGTAGCGCGGGTAGCAACGGGAATAGATTACGTAAGGTACACGGCGCAGAGCCTAGTCTCATGGCCTTTCCTCTTGTTCCTGGGGGCGCAGCAGGTGACGCTGTGGCAGTCGCAGAGGTGTAATCCGGCCACGGTAAAACGCTATCCGCCGGGGAGGATGAGGGAGTGAGACGAGGCGAGGAGAACTGCTCGGGGCTTTGGAAGATAAAGTTGCTGGAGCCGTCTGCTCCCTTCTTTCTCTCTCTCTCTCTCTCTCTCTCTGGAGTGGGCTAATCTTATAGCCTTATGCTGGGTTCACACACTCTCTGACACATACACACACACACACACACACACACATGCACACTTACACACTTGCGGATTCATAACCATTACCACCATCACCACCCCTCCCCTGCACAGAGTGTGTGTGAGAGAGATAGAAAGAGAGAGAGAGAGAGAGAGAGAGAGAGAAAGAGAGAGAAAAAGAAAGAGGAGACAAGGAGAGGAACGCTTGAGAAGTTTTTGTTTCGAGGCTTCACTGTATGTTTAATGAGGCTGTCTAGGAGGAGGTCGCAGGAACAAGGAGAGACGGATACAGAAAGAGAGAAAGAGGAGAGTGAAAGAGAGTGAGAGAGGGAGTGAGTAAAAAAGAGAGGTGATGGAAAGAGAGAGAGGTGAAAGAGGAAAGAAACAGAGAGAAGACAGACAGAAGACGTAGACAGAAAGAGAGAGAGAGAGCACTGAAGGTGACAGAGGAAGGCAGACAGAAAGATAGAGTGTGCGGGAGAGGTAGAGAGAGAGACTCTGTAACTTCACGGTAGAGGCATGACAGGGACATCTCTGCCTGTCAGACAACATGGTGAATTATATATCAAATGCTCTTTTTGAGCAGGAGGATCTCAGCCCCACATCTTCCCCTCTCTCCCTTTCTCTCTCCCTCTCTCCCTCCCTGTCTGCCTCCCTCCATCTCTCCATTTGATGTGCAGTGTTAAATCATTGATGGTACATCCTGAACAATAGCAGCCATCTCATAAAGTACCTTTCACAAGCAGACTGAGACTGAAAGAAACTCTAGGCAAATATTCTGGTGTTGTTTTTGATCTGTTGAAGATGTGCTAAACTGTGGCAAAACAGAGAGACAGAGAGACTAAAGCCCCTCTATTTCTCGCTTACTCTCTCTTGCTGTGTTTGTGTATGTGTGTATGTGTATGTGTGTGTGTGTGTGTAACTGTGCCATAGGGTGCTATTTTGGGACACACAGAGCTGTGCTATTTCAGGATTCACAGGGATGTTGTCTTTCGTGTGTGTGTGTGTGTGTGTTTGTGTGTGTATCTGTGCGTGTGTGTGTCCCTGCGAAAGAGAGAGTTCGTGATACGTTTTTACAGTGTGTACATTACTGTTGCCTTTCTATGCATCTTACTGCTGGTTTTTAAATACCGGTTGTGCTGCGTCACATCAGAAGAGCAGACATTTCCCTTCAAGTTCCTCCGCAGAAGTGGCTCTGCTGGTGTATGTTCAGCACGGAGCTGACCTCGATTCGCTCCTCACTTTCATTTTCAGTCGACTGTGATGCAAACAATTGTTTCATCCTTACTGGGTCGACAGTGGCCATGGCATCCACTGGGCCTAACTTTTGCCTCTGACTACTAGGTGTAGTAGGCGCACTGCAATGCAGGTGTGCCAAGTTCCTAGCTGATTGACAGAAGATTCACATTTTTTAAGTTAAATAAGCATCCTGTCTTTGTCCTTTCTATCTTATATTTGGTATTTTGCGGCTTCTTTAAGACTGTACTTTATTTTTTTAACCAACATGTTGTTTGGCCACATGCTTTTTTAGGTAAGAGTATGGTGGAAGTGTCTATACACACAGTGAAATTTGTGGTCTTTATGGTGCTTCGATGCTAACAGGTGCAAGACTACTTGGCTCAGTGAGTTTCAGCACTGTTACATGAATACGCGTTGTGAATTACAATTTAGGTGTAGCCTATGTTGGCTTAATTAGCTTGCTAATTGGTTAAAAAAAATCTGTGTTGTGCTTTGGTTGGCATAGACAAAAAGAGGATTTAGGTAGACTTGTGAGAATTAGGTTGTTGACATAATGAACCCTTTTTATTCGTGTTTGTTTGTTCAAGTCTGTCAGTGTCTCTGAAGCAGCAACTATAATAAGTTGGATTAGATTCTTTTAGAGCTTGGAGATTGTCTGTGATATGTAAAAGCACTTTGTGCTGTTTTTGGCTGTTTGTTTCTACTGCAGTAGTTGTATTCCTCCTGTTGGATACTGAATCATCAAATTGCGCTGAAGAGTGAATGGCACAAATGACTAGTTGGGTTTTTAAAGGCATAGTTTGGTTTTAACTTGGTCTTGGCAGTCATCCCAGACGGATAATCACAGTGTATGGGTTGACAGGCATTCAGGTCTGACCCAGATTTCACAACAATGCTCAACACAATGTAGTCTGTGTTATCAGTACATCTAAAAACGGCTTGCTAAGTTCAGAAAAGACGGTGGTGCAAAAGGTTATGTTAAAGGTCAAGATTATTCTGAGATTAATCATGACTGTGGGTCACAGCTAAGCTGCATCCAAACGGGATAGACTTTTCATAATTTTTTCTCAGCCTCTCTACGGCCAAGTACAGCTGCACCAACATGTGGGCTATCTCTAGGTGCCATGTCTGTTTTTACCTCTATGTGTGCATGTGTGTGTGTGTGTGTGTGTGTGTGTGTGTTGGCATGCCTGGTGAGAGGCTCACCTTCCATCAGCTGTGCATGTGTCCTTACCTGTCAGCGTTTCGCTCTGACGGGAAGGGGAACGGAAGGTTCTGGAGGCTGCATTCAAAATGGCTGGCTCCTCACCAACAAGCAAAATGGTCGACTAGGCATGTAGTTATGCCTCATGGGCTTGGACCCTTTGCAGTGCACTTCAGTCCAGCATGAGGCTCACATAAACAGTAGGTCGTTAAGGTCAACTGTGGGAAGCATTGTATATAAAATCACCAAGTCAGCCCAGTCTGAAAGTGCTAATATGTGGATTTTCCCTACCATGTGCAATTACAGTAAGACAATTCAATTTCCAGTTTTAGTTTCGCTTAGTTTTGCAGTTTGGCTCAGTGACCGGCAAATGGCACTGTTTTTTTGTCCACAATTTTTTAAAAGTTCATTCCTCACCTCTGCAGTGCATTTGGCAAGTGTAAATCACTTCCTGTCCCTCTTGGCTATGCTAGAATATTCCAGAATGTTCTCCTCTTCAAACCACTCCCCCTGTCCACCCACCCACCCACACACACACACACACACACACACACACACACACACCCTTCACTTGATTTGGTGTCCCTCTGGCTTCCTTCTCTATTCAATGCTCTTAATAACTACTGTATGTTATGCTGAGGAAAGCTCAGGACTTTTCTCGATCCGTTTCCCTCCCGTACCTCAGAGCCAGATGTCATTATTTAAGGATTTCTGGCACCAGATTTATCATGATGCCGCAAGGCTCTCGCAAGCTCTGTGTGTGTTCACGCATGTGTGTGTGTGTGTGTGTGTGTGTGTGTGTGTGTGTGTGTAATGTGTGCATCTGTAATTGTATCTAGAGTGCATATTACTTTATACTACCGCCTTGTTCTATCCTTTGTTCCACTCTGTAAGGGAGACGCATAAAAAACACACATATGTATGAATATAAATCAGATAGATACAAAAGAGAGAGATAGTTTGAATTATTATGTGTGGCTGAGCATGTGTGTTCTCAGCATACACTCACACATGCATGGGTGCACACACACACACACACACACACACACACACACACACACACACACATACAGAGAGAGAGAGAAAGGAGAGAGAGAAAGAGAGAGGGAAAGAGACAGAGAGAAACAGAGAGAAGCAGAGAGAGAGAGAGAGCGCTCTTTGTTGGCTCTTAACTGAATATAGCCCACTCACTGCACATAATCTATTAGGTCCTCTTATTACTAGGACTTGAGTTCAAACAGCTCTTCTATTCTTCTTGCGCGCTCGCCTCTCGCCTCCTCTCTTCTCCTCTCCTCCTCTCTCCGCTCCACTCCTCCTCTCTTCAGCCAGCTTCTCGCTGGGCTCTGAGGCCTCCTCCAGCATTAAACATTCCCCTTTGAACCCAGCTGGAGCCTACGCTCAGCGGGGGTCCCAATAAGGCTGGGGTTATCGCACCAGCAGAGACCAGAGAGACGCCACTGGCCTTTCCAATCTCTCTACTGCTCTCTCTCTCTCTCTCTCTCTCTCTCTCTCTCACTCTCTGTCGCTTTTTTTTTCTTTATCTGTGCCTATCCACCTTTCGTTGTCTCTCTTGTCTGTTTCTCTGTGTCGCTGCCTTTCTGTTCCACCTCTCTCTCTCTCTCTCTCTCTCTGGTAAGCTCTCAATCCCTTTTTTCCCCTCATTCTGTCGTTCTACTGTTCAGCTCGCTCTCTAAACCAGCCGCTGGGAAGGGAGGAGAGCGAGGGCAGGAGGCAAGTACACAAAGATGGACAGGGACAAAGAGGTAGAGCTAGAGAGAGAGGGAGACAGAGAGAGAGAGAGAGAGAGGAAGAGAGAGAAGAAGAGACAGAGAGGGAAAGAGAGAGAGAGAGAAAGGGAGAGGGAGCGAGAAAGAGAGAGAGAAAGACAGGGACAGAGAGAGGGTGAGAGGAGAGGGAGGGATTGTTGGTGTGGCCTTTGTGAAGGCCGTGACTTCTCCAGCAGAACTCTTCAGCCAGAGCTTTGAGGCCGAATAATGAAGATTAAGTGGGGATAGGGAGTGGTGGCTTGAGGGTCACAGGAAGATGGATGGATTTCCTCTCTTCCTTTTACTCTCTCTCATGTTATCCCATGCTCTTCCTCTCTCTCCCTCTCACTTTCTCTCTCTCTCTACTCCTCTCTCTCTCTCTCTCTCCCCATTTTATCTCCAGCAGAGGATCCATTTTGATTTCAGGAAAGGGGGGTTATTTTGAAAAGAATCTCTGCCTTGCACATGTGAAAAGATATGGGGTCTCCAACCTCCAATCTCCCTCTTACTTCCTCCTCGTTTGCCCATACAGGCCCTTGGTGGCTCTGGTTACCAGGCCAACCATAAAGGAGCAAAGAGGAAGCAGTACTGCCGACCTGGTGGTGGGTGGTGGTGGTAGAGTGGAGAACGAGAGTTACGAGAGTGAGCATAAGTTGAAGATAGATGCCAGAAGGAGCATAAGCACACACCGCTTGCCATCCTCTCTTACCTGATGGAGGCAGAGGTGTGTGTGTGTGTGTGTGTGTGTGTGAGAGAGAGAGAGAGAGAGAGAGAGAGAGAGAGAGAGAGAGAGAGAGCGAGAGAAAGAGAGCAAGAAATACAGAGACAATGACAAAAAGAGATACAGGGCCAGAGTGGTTGTCTGGAGGGCTGGTTTGGTAGTTCTATTGCTCTCTCTCACACACACACACACTCACACACACACATTTGTGGAGGCAGGTGAGATTACCAATCTTGCGCACATTATCGTCTTCGCGGTCAGACTGACAGTGATGGAGCAGGACAGGCAAAATTGGATCATCACAGGCCAGAGTGTGTGAATGTGAGTAAAAATGTGTGTGTGTGTGTGTGTGTGTGTGTGTGTGCGTCTGTGTGTGTGTCTGTGTGTCTTTGTGTGAGAGAGAGAGACAGAGAGAGAGAAAGAGATAGAATTGTACCACCTACCAAACCAGCCCTCCAGTGAGTATGTGTAGCGAAACTATGTGAAGTGAAAATGACAGGGGGAAAAAAAATGAGAGATACACTGAAACGGACAGAGAAGAAGAGAGGTGGATGAGTGCGGATGGCAGCTGTGTGTACGGTGTGTCTGCACGTGTGTACATTGTTGTGTTCTTGTGTTTGTCTGGGCCTATCACTCTTTGCAGGTGTGTGCTTGTGTCATGGTAAACAAGCATCGTGGAGTAATTGTTTTCGCTCGTGCATAGTGACGCTGGCTCATTCGCTTGATGTAGTCGCATGACCTGGAATCCCAAGAGTGCATGGCCCTCCCCATCTGCTGCTCCATGCGTAATCCCTTACCTAGCCCTCAGATCTATCAAATACTAATAGCATGAGCATGTGTGTGTGTGTGTGTGTGTGTGTGTGTGTTTTTGTGTGTGTGTGTGTCTGCAACAGGATCTGCCATATGTTACGCATACACACATACCCATGCTCTTGGGAGAGGATTGTGTGTGTGTGTGCGTGTGTGTGTGTGTGTGGGGGTTTACCAGCTCATGTTCAAACACTGTTTATGGTCCACACTCTGTTCACCAGCTGTACACATGTGTATAAAAATGTGTGTAAAAATGTTACCTCATATGCACACACACCGCTTGTTGTCCACACACACTGTTTCTCTTACGTTTGTGTGTGTGTATTTGTGTGCTTATGTGGATGCTGTCCCCACATACACACACCACTTAGTGTCTGCACTCCAGTTGTCCAGTTGTCCAATGTGTGTGTGTTAGTGTGTAGTATGCTAGCTCATATACACACACAGCGCTTATTTTCCACACACTATTTGTCAGGGGTGTGTGTGTGTGTGAGAGAGAGAGAGAGAGAGAGAGAGGCAGAGAGAGAGAGAGAGAAAGAGAGAAAGTGTGTGTGTGTGTTAGTCGTAGTGGTAAA
>CM050210.1:23468719-23478719 GCA_027475355.1 Coilia nasus | reverse complement strand
TCTTTGTCTCTCTCTCTCAATCGCTCTCTCTCTCTCTCTCTGTCTCTCTCTCGCTCCCTCCCTCTCTCTGTCTCTCTCTCAATCGCTCCCCTTCTCTCTCACTGTGTCTCAGGCACTCTCTGTCTCTCCTCCCTCTGTTGTTCCCTTCCTCTCTCTCTGTCTCTCTCTTATTCTCGCTGTCGCTCTCTGTCCCCTTTTCTCTTGCTCCCTCCCTCTCTCTCTCTGTCCCTGTCTCTTTCTCCCTCTCTCCCTCTCTCTGTCTCTCTCTGTCCCCTTTTCTCTCGCTCCCTCCCTCTCTCTCTCTGTCCCTGTCTCTCTCTCCCTCTCTCTCTGTTATTCTCTGTCCCCTTCTCTCTTTCTCCCTCTCTGTCTTTCTGTCTCTCTCTGTCCTCATCTCTCTCACTCCCTCTCTCTCTTTCTGTCATCTTGTTCCCTCACTCTGTCTTTTTTTTTCTGTGTGTGCCCCTTTTCTCCTGTCTACGTGTATTTGTCTCCATTTGCTTTTCTTTTTAGTCTCTGGCTATGCCCCCTTTTCTTCTCCTCCGCCTACTGGCCATCCCTCCCTTGCCCCCCTCCTTCTCTCTCCCCCTCTCTTTCTATCCCTCTTTCTTCCTTTTCATCACCCTGTCCTCCATCTCCTGATGCTCCCTCCTTTCTCCCCTTCTCCTTTCTTCCTCTCCTTCCCTCCACCCTCCCTCTCTTCTGACACCCTCTCCTACACCCCCTCTCCTCCTCTCCCCCTCTCCTTCTCTTCCTCTCTCCCTCTGCTTCTCACACTCTTTCCTACACCCCCTTTCCTCCTCTCCCCTCTCCTTCTCTTCCTCTCCCCCTCCCTCCTCTTCTCTCTCTCCCCCTCTTCTTCTCACACTCTTTCCTACACCCCTCTCCTTCTCTTCCTCTCCCCCCTCTCCTTCTCTTCCTCTCCCCCCTCTCCTTCTCTTCCTCTCCCCCCTCTCCTTCTCTTCCTCTCTCCCTCTGCTTCTCACACTCTTTCCTACACCCCCTCTCCTCCTCTTCCCCTCTCCTTCTCTTCCTCTCTCCTCCACCCCCTCTCCCTCTCTCCTACACCCCCTCTCCTTCTCTTCCTCTCCCCCTCTCCTTCTCTTCCTCTCTCCTACACCCCCTCTCCTCCTCTCCCCCTCTCCTTCTCTTCATCTCTCCTCCACCCCCTCTCCCTCTCTCCTTATTCTGACACTCCCTCTCTGGATGACTTATTCTGCTTGTCTTTCTGCCTCTTTCCCACTCCACTGTTCATTTAGGAGATTCCATTCCTCTGCTGTGTCCCTGCTGTGTCTCCTCTCTTTCCATCTCTCCCTCTGACCCTCTCTCTCTATCTTTCCCTCTCACTCCCTTTCTGTGACACTCTCTCTAAATGTCTCTTACAGTTTTTCTTTCTTTCTTTCTTTCTTTCTTTCTTTCTTTCTTTCTTTCTTTCTTTCTTTCTTTCTTTCTTTCTTTCTTTCTTTCTTTCTTTCTTTCTTTCTTTCTTTCTTTCTTTCTTTCTTTCGGTATGTTTCTCTCTCTCTCCTTCTGTCTAAACATATAAACACCCTCTCTCTGACTATTTATCTAACCCAATCTCTCTCTTTTACTTCAACTCATTCTCTCTCTGATTCTCTCTTTGACTTTCTCTTCCTGTCTTCCTCTCTTTCTCACTCTTTCTCTCTCTGTCTTTCTCTATCTCTTTCTCTTTCTCTCTCTCTTTTCTAGCTCTGTAGCTCTCCCTCTGCTATCTGTTTTTGGCCATTATTTTGCTAGTGTTGGTGTGATGTGCTGCCGCTGCTGAAGTGAAGCTGGCCGGGGCTCAACAATGCGGCGGCGTAATGAACTCTTGTGGGTTTGGCAGCGGCACTCGCTCGGGAAAAAAAAAAGAAACACACACACACATACACACACACACACACACACACACACACACACACACACACACACACACACACACACACACACAGATACACACACAGATACACACACACACACGCACGCACGCACGCACACACACACACACACACACACACACACACACACACACACACACACACACACCCAGGCAGCAGCAGCTCAGGAAGCTTCCAGCGCAAAGGTAAAAGCTCAGCATTCTCAGCAGCGGAAACAATGATTAAACAATCCAAAAAAACGTGGTAGAATTGCCCCAGCTGAGTGATAACGAGCCCCTAGCCCACCCCCTCCAACCCCCCCACCCCCAGCTCTACACCCTTTTTAAAGCCGAATCGTTTATGATGAGTGGTGTGAATCATTGGAGCACAGCAGATAAACAAATACTAAAATAGGAATGAGAAATAAATCAAGTGAAATGGATAGACAGAAAGAGGTAGCGAGAGAGAGTGAGAGACAGAGGGAGAGGGACAGACAGAGAGATAGATAGATAGACAGAGAGAGAGAGAGAGAGAGAGAGAGAGAGAGAGAGAGAAAGAAATATAAGTATCTCTGATTGAAGAGGTGGCTGAGTCTGCATCAGATGATCTGTTGTTTTGACCACCTCTCCTCAGCTAAGTGGCCCCTGAGATGAAACGGGCCCCTTGCGAAGACAAATGTGGGGGTGGAGGAGGGGTTGGAGAGGGGTGCACATTTTTGAGGGCAGAAGCAATGTAGTAAGACAGAGGGATTGAAAGAGATGAACCCTGCTCTGCTCCTATTGTTAGCCAGCATTGGCTTTGACAACACTGTGCCCAAACAGCTAACGAAGCAAATTAAACTGAATTGAATTGAGAGAGAAGGAGAGAGACAGACTGCCCTCCCTCCCTGTCTATGTTTCTCTCCTAGCCTGTCCAGGCCAGTCAAACAGGAAGACAGACAGTGACTTGATGGCTTGAGGTCTAGAGGCAGGAGCTAACATTTTTCATCTGCCATTTCCGTAGACCATTCTCTCTTTCTCTCTATCTCTCTCTCTCTCTTTCTCTCTCTCTGGCTCTCCCTCTATCTCTGTCTTTGCTTCTCTCTCTCTCTCTCGCTCTCTTTTCCCCATCGTTTTGCATATGCAAGAGGCCAAGGCAAGGGAAGTTCTTGAGCAGCAGATGGCAGGCCTGCCGGGAGCTGTCTAGCGGCGGCGGTGCTGAAACAGTGGGGAGGCTGGAGGAGCAGAAGCTCGCGGGAGCCACCGGGAGCCGGGGAGCTGTCCAGTGCTGAAAGTGAACCAAGAGAGCAGAGCACGAGTGGGCGACAGGAAAAGAGACAGAGGAGGAGGAGGCGGAGGATGAAGTGGAGGAGGTGGAGGAGAAGAGAAAGGGGGGTGGGAGGGGAAGAGGAAGAGTCTAAAAAAAAAGATTGACTTTTTATTTGACTTGAATGGTGTTTCAGGTTTCTCCCTGGTTCACTGTGTTTATGGGGTGACCGAGGAAATGGGAAAATAAATAAGGACAGCCATAAAAACACCTAGAGACTGAGACTTAAAAAAGAGAGGAAGACAGTTCGAGAGAGAGAGAAGGGGGGGGATAGAGGTGCGGTGGAGATGGGGTGGGGTGGGGGGTAGTTGGGTGTCCTGGGTGTTTTCTTAGAGTTATATTGTCTCACACTACTGGCTCTTTGCTTTAGAGGCCAATTACCGTGTTAATCTTTAGCCTGTTCAGGTGATTTCCTCTCTTAGGGCCCCGGGTGATGGCGGCGGCAGTGGAGTCAATCTCGGCTTGAGAGGCTTCAGTGACCACTCCAGTGCCCCGCCAGGCACTCACCAGCACCAGGCAGCTTGCTGTCTGTTCGTCCTCGTCTTAGCTCCCTGTTCCTCATCTTTTGTCCTATCGGTTCCTTTTCCCTACCTGAACCCCTTATTTTTTCCTTCATTTTTTTGCTTTTTTTTTCTTTCTTTTTGATCTCTGCTGTCCTCTATGTGGTCATCTGCCCACTCTCATTGTCAGTGTCTCCTGTCTCTTCTCTTATCTGCTCTTGTCTTGTCTTCCCCTCTTCTCTTCCATCCTCTCCTCTCCTCTTCTCTCCTCTGCTCTCGGCCCATCTCCTGTCATGTTTTCTCTCCTCATTGTATTTTGCTTGACATTTTTTGTCCTCACTGACACTTTTCCTGTGGATGTGTTTGTCAGTTTGTGGAGGTTTGTGTGTGTGGGCGTGTGTATGTTGACAACATTTGTGTGTATGTGTGTGTGTGTGTGTGTGTGTGTTCATCGAGGGTGTGATCCTGCTGCTACTTCTTGACTACTTCATCGAACGGGTTATTATGCATCACAACATGAATTTTTGTAACACCCAATTTTATTTATATTATTTATTTATATTATTTATTTTTGGACGAGTGTTGTTTGGGTAGGTGCAGTCAATCACTATCTCAATCGCCCCAAGACCTGTTTGGGAAAAGACTGCTATTTCTGTCTCCGCTGTAGGGCTGATTGGCATACTCTTTGTCATGGATATATGCAATTATCGTATGTTGTGTGGGAGCCCGCGAATTCCACTGAAGCGTTGGCAGGTAAATTGGGTCGGTTGAGAATGCAGGCAAATAGATTCATGACTAGGCCCACGTGTACGCTGTGAAGCGATCATGACTTGCAGAGTGGGGAGTGCAGTGCCCACTGTGTACCGAATTACACAGGCAGACAGGAGAGGGTAGCAACTCATGAGGTGTCAAATATGTTTACAAGAAACATCACATGTGCACACATACCTGCAAACATTATATTACACTTAGCTGACATTCGTATTCAGAGCAACTTACGGTTATTTTTTTAGGTACAGGGTACAGTCCCTGGAGAAATGTGGGATTAGATGCCTTGCTAAAGGGCACTTCAGCCATGGATGAGGGTTCAGGAGAGCACTAGTTATTTACTCCCTTGCCCACATTCTTCCTACTGGTACAGGATTCAAACCTGCAACCCTCTGATCTGAACACCAGCTTCCTAACTATAGGGCCTCAGCAAACATCATACAGTAGATATGTGATAGCATCAATCAACATACATTACCCAATCACACACATACATAGTCATACGTGCTGCAAACACTTAAGTGTTTTTTCTATAGGCAAAAGCCAATACACTGGCATGTATATCCACAAGTATGGAGTATGGCATGTAGGTCCTATAACTGTTGGACTGGTAGAGTATGCATAATTTTATCATTACATCAGCTTTTGATACATGTTGACTAACGTCAAATATACTGTGATCCACTACAAGTACTCTGCCATTTTACAAAACAGACATCTGTCGGCTAACATTTTCTACAAGTAGACTAACAAGTCATTTTGCGGCTGGTATCTTGCACTGTTTTACAGGAGTCTGATTCAAACGGACATGTTTTTACTCCGGTAGGCGGCTTTGCTTTTTCACGCTGCGAATCAGCGCAGTGCAGACACAACTCGTCAACGTTGGGTGGACTTGCACATTTAAATGGATGCGAGTTAACTCCCTTCAGAGCAGCCGGTGACAAAGTCACAGCTGGATGGACTAATTCCACGCACAGACCTGTCTTTCCTTTATTCTCGCCATGGCAATGGCCTGCACTGAGGCGGAGTTAATAAGCGGTATATGTGGAATTGCGAGCCTGCAAAACGATGTAGTCGTTGTGGTCGTTTTCGTGGTCATATTCAGGCAGATAACTATCTCTCACCAGTACTTTCTCATCTCATTTCCAGAGGTACTTCTCTGGAGAATACCCAGCAGTTATGTGGTAGATCTGCAGATTTTCACGCCCCTGCCGCAGTACTCTCACTCCGAACTGTCATGAGATCGGGCCTCGCCCTGTCATATCTTGAGCCCTCATATCTCACATCATTACAGTCCTGTATCTCGCCACTGGTAGAGGCTGACGTCTCACAGGCACACACACACACACAAACACACACACACACTGTCACACACACACACACACACACACACACACTCACACAGTCTCTCACACACACACGCATGGGCGTGGGCGTGCTGCGTGCCGCGGCAGACTCATAAATCACGCCGGTGAACTCACCCCACTGTTATCGGCAGATCCGTACGCCACACTGCCACACCAGTGAGCTCGTATCTCAGGCAGGCAGACACCCCCGTTCACACCTCGCGTGATTCATGACACCCACGGACATCTCAAAGTCACTGGCTTTCTGCTGTGTGTGTGTGTGTGTACTGTATGTTGCGTGTGTGTGTGTGAGAGAGTGGGTGGGTATGTTTGTGTGGTGATGGGAGCTGTTAAGTGGAATAAGCATGTGGCGGTTATTGTTAGACGCAGATGTTGCAGTTAAACGTCGACACTCAATAACTAAGTTTTCATTTTTCATCAATTTCTGACGTCAAACAGTGAACTCACCCTGACATCACAGTCGGATCCTGGATAAAGACCAGGCACTGAACACACACAGACACACTGGTACACATAGATACACACACACATACGTATGCACACACAGACACACACACACACACACACACACACACACACACACACACACACACACACACACACACACACACACACACACACAACATGCTGCATATGCGTGCACACTCACACTAAGTAGCGACTCTGTTAAGATGCTAATAAATTCATCTACTGATGAACTGAAATTAATTTAATATTTCTTTACTCAGGAGGATGCAGTCTTTCCCCCAGCTAAGATCACGAAAACAGTTTTCTGGATTTTCCCGTAATTCTGTAGGTTTGAGTGGCTTGCGTGCATTTGGAGCTAAGTATGAATTACCGCTCATGAGGACTTTAGTCAGACATTAAGCGCATTGCACACAACTGCTCAGAGCAATTAAATTACTGTGAGTGCATTTTGTTGGCTTTGAAAGAGGGCCAGTGGGTACTGTTGCTGTGGTCTTCTCATGAGGGCATCGCTCTGTGTGTGTGTGTATGTGTTTGTGTGTGTTTGTGGTGAATGCACATGTAACATAGGTTTTCAATGACTGCATCAATGGTTGTATGCATGTATGCTTTTGTTTGAATGTGTGTGTGTGTGTGTGTGTGTGAATATGTAAGTGGGTGTATTTGTGGTGTGTGTGTATGTGTATGTATGGATGTGTGTTGTATGGTAAAATTTGCATTTGTGACATGGATTTGACATGGACAGATTTTGATCAGCACGCCCAGATGCTATGCATGTTTGTGTAGCTTTGCATGCGTGTCCGTCTCTCTGTTTCTGGGTGTGTGTGTTTGATCTTTGCAATCATGTATGTGAGATGGGATGTGACATCTTACATGTTTTCACGGTCTATATGCAGAGGAGAATGTGTGAACATCTTGCGGGTGTGTAGATAGTGCTATATGTACAGGTGTATTTCATCTTTTAATACCTTTTACATGCTTTGAATACATCCATGCATCCTATCTATCTTCCTCTCTCTCTCTCTCCCTTTCGCTCTCTCTCTCTCTCTTGCTACCCCTCTCTCTCTCTCTCTCTTTCTACCTCTCTCCCCTTCTCCCTCTCTCTCTCTCTGTACCTCTCTGCCCTTCCCTTGCTCTCTCTCTCTTGCTACCTCTCTCTCTCTCTCTCTCTCTCTGTCTCTCTCTTTCCCTCTCTCTGTCTTCCTCTCTCTCCCCCTCCTCTATGTGTGTGTGTGTGCAGTGGCGGTTCTACATTGAATTACTCCCCGGGGCGAGACCCCCTCCCCCCCTCAATGACAAAAGAAAAAAAAAAAAACATAATTTTGCACGTTTTGTTATGAGCACATAGTGATTCTTATTACTGAATTGCACTTGAAATTAACATCAAAACACTGTAGGCTACAACAACTCTTATACAAAATATCCATAAATTACAATTCCATTATGATAGCATGCCCTTACATGCCAAATGTCCGTCATTAGACGCTATCTTTAGGGAGGAACAATTAGCTCTTTGGTTACTGCCTCGAATTCTACAGTATGCTTGTTACACGTTCAGGTATGACTGGTTTACTATGCTAAACTACCCTATAGTTAAACTGTGCAAACTAGGAGTTGCAGCAAATTGCAAATGTTGAAACTACCATAACATTTTGTTGGCTAATGACAGGGCTCAACGTTAATCCAAATTATGGAAATCAATAATAACTTTACTTGTAACCGTTTTGTTGCAAAGCCAAATCTTATGGTGAAATTAGATCTTGTGTTTGTTGAGCTAAGACCGAATTATTGTTGAGTATAGCAATCGTAGCATCATAGCTAGAAGGCTAACAAACGTAAGAGTTATATACCATGATTAACATTAGCCCTTCATTCATGGCATGGGTAATGTGATCATGCAGAGAGAACAGTTGCATACCTTCATCTTTTGCTCGTTTCTACACTTCTAATGGCTTTGACCTTTTTCTGTCCATCTCCTGTTTGTCACTCGACAGTCAACATACTGTATTTCCCATCCCCGAACACTGTCACTGCCGACTAGGAGTTAAGACTTATTCACCTTGGTGACCGCCTACTCGTTTTGTATTGCCCTGTTTTATTAGCCCTTTCACACAGTTAAAAGATGTGCAGGAATTATAAACCTGTAAATATAATGGTAGGAATAAAATGTGCGTTATTGGGAAGAAAGCTTATGTGTGACTGACTTCGCTCACTAATTGCAGAGTATTGCCCACTTGTGCATTGCATTTGAGAGACGCAGAGGTGAACTGTCCCCCGCGCCCCCTCCCCTTTTCCCTTCTCTCGCAGCTTCTGTGCACTGGAACTTTTCAGCAGGGGCGCGGGCAGCCAAAGGGGGCGCCAATTTGCCAATTTCCTACACAGTGATGTGATAGATATTAAAAACTTTTTTAGATGATATATATATATTTTTCAAGCGCTCGTGAGGCCAATAGCACGGCGCCCTTTCACGAAATTGCACCCTGGGCGAAGGCCCAGCCCGACCCCCCCTAGAACCGCTACTGTGTGTGTGTGTGTCTGTGGGTTTATGTAAAAGAGCATATATGCACTCCTACAGACCAGCCATATAGCAGGGTGTAAATTGGACGTACGCATAGGAAAATAAATCTTACTTCATATCCGGCAGCAGGCAGGTGGGTAGGCAGGCCACATTTGCGTTTGCATGATGATGATGATGATGGTGATGATGGTGGTAGTGGTAGTGGCAACAGGAGAGGCTGCCCTTTCTCTGCTGCATGCCTGCCTAATGAGCCGGATAGTGGGGTGTCCTTTGATGGGATGAGGTCATCGTGCCTTTGATCAGGCTGTGATTGACAGGTGGGGAGAAGGGCAGAGCAGAGGAAACCTCCCTCTGGCATCTCTGCATAGGATCAATGGAGGAGGAGGAGAGAGAGAGGGAGAAAAAAGGAGGGAGGGAGAAAAAAGGAAAGAGGGAGAGAGAGAGAGATGTGCTGTGAACTCACTTAAGGTCTTGTGAGCCTGCACCTCTGAGGCGTTCTGAGCGAAGGGTGAAAGGTCACCATGCCTGACTTCAGAGACCCCCCACTCCGCTCATGCCTGCCCAACCCCTCTTCCCGCCAGCAGTGTTTTCAACTCATCCCCTCATTTGTTCGCCGGGAAGAAGTAATGGAGAATGATGTGTGCTCTCTCAGGTGCCCTACGTTGCCTTTTTTTGCCTCATCTTTTTTTCTGTTGTGTCTGTGGTGGGAGAGAGAGCAGAGTGTAGGGTTTTGGAGGGTGGGGTGGGGTGGGGTAGGGGCTAAGGGGTGGAGAGAGCAGAGTGTAGGGTTGTGAAGGGTGGGGTAGGGGCTAAGGGGTGGAGAGAGCAGAGTGTAGGGTTGTGAAGGGTGGGGTAGGGGCTAAGGGGTGGAGAGAGCAGAGTGTAGGGTTGTGGAGGGTGGGGTAGGGTAGGGGCTAAGGGGTGGAGAGAGCAGAGTGTAGGGTTGTGGAGGGTGGGGTGGGGTAGGGGCTAAGGGGTGGAGAGAGCAGCGTGTAGGGTTGCGGAGGGTGGGGTAGGGTAGGGGCTAAGGGGTGGAGAGAGCAGAGTGTAGGGTTGTGGAGGGTGGGGTAGGGTAGGGGCTAAGGGGTGGAGAGAGCAGAGTGTAGGGTTGTGGAGGGTGGGGTAGGGTAGGGGCTAAGGGGTGGAGAGAGCAGAGTGTAGGGTTGTGGAGGGTGGTAAGGGGTAGGGTAGGGGGTTGGG
>CM050210.1:23456219-23461219 GCA_027475355.1 Coilia nasus | reverse complement strand
TTCAGAGACGATGCTGTCGCCCACGGTCTACAATACATTACTTAATTGCAGGCTGGAAAAGTCAGTAGGGTTAACATGAATCATTAAAATCTATGTTGTGGAGTGCATTTTATTTTTTCCATAGAATGGCGAGATAAAAAAAAAAAAAACACTGTCTGAGGGGAAGATTAAAGCTAAAACAGACGCACTGTGTCCACACCTGCTGACATTAATGTTTTTGCTATCTCTCTGATAGAGGCGCACACACACGAACACACACATATCCACACACAAATGCAGAGATAAAAATTGCGGTCATCCTCCACACTGGTTGTACTGGTAGGTCGGGTGTCCGTGCTCCAGGGCCGCACCCATAGCGCAATAAGCTGACCTTTCCCAGCGGGGCTCAGGCATGCGGCTCACGCAAGGCTCCAGGGCTAAATCATCTCAATCCACACGGCAGTCTGCCCCTCTACAGGGGTTCCCGCTCTCCTCATGCTGACACCACCCATCTATTATCCCACACCACACCCCACCACCACCACTTACAGTCACACAAACACATACACACTCACCTGAAGATACACACACGTATACACACACACACACATGCATTCACCTGAAAACACAGACACACACACTCCTGAAGACACACACAAACACACACACACACTCACCTGAAGACATACACACCCACACACACACGCACACACACCCACACTCACACCCACATGCACACACACACACACACACACACACACACACACACACACTCACGACACCTCTGCGCCAATCACCCAAGGATCATAAAAACCTCCGCTTTGCTGGTCTGGTCTGCTTCAGGGACTGTGCTTTGATTAAAGATTCCAGAGAGGGAAAAAAACAAAGAAGGAAAGCCAGAAATAAGGTGATAAAACAGGAAAGCGATAAAAAAACAAATCACATCTCCTTCTTTTTAACTGAGGAAGAGAATGTGTCCTCACATTTTCAAGGACGGGTAGCCCAACAGGCTTGCTATCATTGGCCTCCAGCTGCTGTGTGCTTACTTCCATATCTGAGATAATGATCCACAGAGTGACTTTTTGAACAATGTTGCTGGGCAACAACAAGATAGGTTTCCTAATGTTCTGATCGAATAATTGTAACAAGTTGCCTGCTGATGATTTTTAAGTTCCCCTGATATAAATGTGCTTGTCTAATAGAGGAGTGGGAGACGAGTCCAAAACAACATCTGTTGATATCGTTGCCTGGCAACGCTGCTCAAAAATAATCAGCATGTGTATCATCACCTTACTGGCGTTGTCTCCATGACAATTAACTCACTCGCCGTCCTCCAATCAGGAAGCAATGCTAAAAGGGGGCTTCTTGAAGGCAGCGTTAGCGTGTGGCCCTCCTTAGCATTTTGTTGCGACTTTGTTGCTTCTGCCTTGCGTGGCTAATGTGGGGTGACTGCAAACAGCCCCGTTCACTTGCCAACTTTAATGCGATCAGTCAGCGCGCACATTGTTCCTCACAGACACACCCACACAAAATTTGTTAGCCATTACATCGTTGATAGAACTGAAAGTGAAAGTAATTCCCATTTGTCATTGCGATCGCACAGCACACCACAACACACAGTGCACACAATGAAATGCAACCTCTGCATTTAACCCGTCACACATGTGAGCAGGGGGCAGCCATGACCAGGCGCCTGGTTCAGTAAGGGAAATTGAACCTGTGACCCTTTGGCTGTGACTCCTTAACTGCTAGCCCATTACTGCTATGACTGCCCCCCCAAACACACACACACATTCTCTGGTCGATCCACACACACACACACACACACACACACACACACACACACACACACACACACACACACTTCACCAACCCCCGCCCTACTCTTCTCTTTGCTCTCCACAGTGTCTTTGCTCTCAAGTACCTTCCTAGGCCATGTCACTAGGGAGACCTACCCATTCCACTGTACACACACACACACACACACACACAGATATACTTACAGAAACATGCTAGCACACAGTGTAGGTCGTGAGAGATAGTGACGCTCAGAGGGGTGCCTCTTTCTCTCTCTCACTCTCTCTCTTACTTGCCATCTCTTTCTCTCTCTCTCTCTCTCTCTCTCTCTCTCCCTCTCTTCATCTCTCTCTCCATCTCTCTCTCTCTCTCTCTCCATCTCTCTCTCTCTCTCTCTCACTCCTATTCTTATCTGCACATCACTTCCATCTCCACTGGGGACTTGGGGGCATCTTTTTCCTCTCAGACAAAACACCAGCACGGGAGTGGCTCACGGCAGCGGTGGGCAAGGCATGCCATGGCACGCAGCAGGTGGTCCTGTTTTAGAGCGCGCGGAGGGCAGAGGGCTGATGCACTTAATGGCATGGGGGAATAGATGGCAGCATCTTTTCTACTGAGAAGCCATGTGTGATTGTGTGTGTGTGTGTGTGTGTGTGTGTGTGTGTGTGTGTGTGTGTGTGTGTGTGTGTGTGTGTGTGTGTGTGTGTGTGTGTGTGTGTGTGTGCGTGCGCGTGTGTGTGTGTGTTTTTAGTGGGGGAGATGATGTATTTTTAATCGCGTACACGTCCACCTTCGGATGCTAACAAGGGAGTGAAGCCTCACCACAGACAGAATTATTCATGCTGACACACCCACCTCCACCCCCAACCCCACGCAACACCACCACACACTCCCACCACCACACACTCCCACCACCACACCCCTCAGAAAAGCTTTAACCCCACTACCCACAAATGTATAAACATACCATACACAAACACACCCAAACACCCTCACACACACACACACACACACACACACACACTCACACAGATATGCCCCTGCCCTGCCCACTGTGTCTGCACTTGACCTTGCGGCCCCCCGGGGTCTGGCAGTGTAATGCGAACCAGAAGTGCTTTTCCATGTTTCCCCCTTGGCTGGGTTAGCCCAGGCCTGAATGAAAGCTGGCGAGGCACCAAGCGGCGACCCTCCCCGACCCCCTGGGTCTCCCACAAGAGCAGGGAGCCAGCGCATTAAAACTGCCTGGGAGAGAAGAGAAACACAATGTACCCCTGTGAAACACAAGCTACAGTACCACTGTGCCTTAAGGAACTGCATTAGCTCACCACGCCCCAAGATGCTCTTTCCTACCCCACGCTCATATTCTATATTGTTGGAGGCAGGAAGATGGAAACTACTATGATAGAAAGGGACACGGTCAGCCATTACCTGGATTACATAACAGAGAAATGTTTTGTTTTTTCCCCCCCTCTGTGCTGAACCTTGAGTATACGCTCTCTCCGTTCAGCCACAGCTGTCCACATCCTCCCTGTCCCTTCCTATGTCACTCGCTTGTTTTATTGCTTTCTGTCTCTCTCTCTGTCTCTCTCTCTCTTTCTCTCTCTCTCTCTCTCTCTCGCTCTCTCTCGCTCTCTCTGTCTCTCTCTCTTTCTGTCTCTCTCTCTTATCCTCTCTTTTCTCTCAATAGCCTTTTAGCACCGTTTAAAAGCATAGTCATTGCACAGGTCAGCCATTTTAGTACTATATCAGCTGAAGTGTTTACAAGGGCTGCTGGTGGTGGTGAAGGGGGGGAGAGTGGTCTATATTTATGATGTGTGTATTCCTGAACCGGATGTGACGGGAGGGCCATGTAAATAATGAATAGCTTGTGCAAGAGTTCCCCAAACACGTATGAGGCTTGTGTGGTTTTCTCATAAATCCACACCCCACCTTCAGATCCATTTTTCATGTTGCAAAGCACATACATGCGTGCGTGTCTGCTTAATATTCTCTTTGACAGACCCAGGTGCAAGGATCGACCTCTTCCACGAACTGAAGATGGGCTCCTAGCCATCACGCCTTTCCATTTCTTTTATCCTGTTCTTTTTTTCTTGTTTCCCGGCCACGTGCATTCTCTGGTCGATCCACACACACACACATGCACACTCACATAGACACATGCACACATATATGCACACTGCACACTTATACACACACACACTCACACACACATGCACGTACGCACGCACACACTTTGCCCCCATGCATTGCACATGCTCTCTCATGTTTAATGAATGGCTTTTTCTTCAGGTAGCTACATGTGTAGCCATGCATGTTTCACTGTGGAGGAGCAATTACTGTCAGAGAGCGCCCCTCTGCTTCCTCCTCTACCCTGCTTTAATGTCTCATCAGAAAGGTGTTGGCCACACGCTTCATAATTTAATATCTACTACTGGGGCGAGGTGAGGAGAGAGAGAGACAGAGAGATAGAGAAAGAGAGAGAGAGAGAGAGAGAGAGAGAGAGAGAGGGAGAGAGTGATAGAGAGATAGAGAGTGAAAAAGGTACAGAGACAGCAGAGAAGAGAGTGTGAGAGAGAAAGAGAACAGTATGTGTGTGTGTGAGAAAGAGAGAGTAAGAGAGAGAGAGAGAGAGAGAGAGAGAGAGAGAGAGAGAGAGAGAGAGAGAGAGAGAGAGAGAGAGAGAGAATTGCCGGCGCCATCATCTATGGGAAAATCTATAGTCATGCTTTAAGTATGCTCAATGTTTGCACCCAAGTCAGATTCAGTTTCCGCAGCTGAGCGAACACTATTGGCTGGTGCTGTCTGTGATCAGTCTCTTAGTCATGGTCTTGTAGTTTGTAGTGCACCTTTTTCCTGCCGTTTGTCTTTCTCTCTTTTTATGTCTGCTTCTCTTCTCCTTATGGGTTTCTGTTTCTCCAGAACCTTCCTGCCTTCCAAACAAACACTGTGTGTGATGTTGACTTTGAGAGAATGTGCTATTCTTTGTTCTTTGTTTATTTTAGTGCTTCACACTCTCTTTTGAATTTGTTTTGTATTGTGTGTGTTTTGTCTGAGTGAGCATACATTTGTTCATGTGTATGTGTGTGTTTGTGTGTGTGTGTGTGTGTTGTGTGTGTGAATGTGTGTTTTGAGGGGTCTGTGAGGTCCATAATTTCGGCGTTTGTGTGTGTGTGTGTGTGTGTGTGTGTGTGTGTGTGTGTGTGTGTGTGTGTGTGTGTGTGTGT
>CM050210.1:23446219-23451219 GCA_027475355.1 Coilia nasus | reverse complement strand
GGGAAGAGAGGAAGAGAAGAGGGACTTGATGTCAGAATTACTGTCTCGACGGTTTGATAACAGATATAGCCTTCCGAGTTTGCCATTTGTGGTGTTTTAGCCACCTTGAATGCTAACAGTGTGCATTGATTTCAACACAGCGGTGCAGCTAACCCCTGCTTGCCTCTCTCTCTCTCAATCTCTTTCTTTCTCTCGCTCTTTCCCGGATTTCTCTCTCTTCCTTTGTCTCTCTCTCTAGTGCTTTATCTCTCTAGTGCTCTCTCTCTCTCTCTCTCTCTCTCTGTGTCTCTCTTCCACTCTCGCTCGCTCTCTTTTTCTGTGTCATCAGATAGCTAGAGAGTGAAGAAATTAGCATTCCCCTCGCTCGCTTTGTTTTACACATTGATAAGAGCGCTGGTGGGCAGCTTTAAAAGTTTAAACACGCATGGGGATAGACATACACACACACATGCACACAGATACACACACGCACACACACTCATATACTCACACCCCTCTCAACACATACACTCTGATAAAAACACACCCTGATAGTCATACACCTTCTCACACTCATACACGTAGCAACACAGAGACCCGTACACGGCTGGCTAGCCATGGCTTCTTTTAAGAGCATTTTTTAAAGGTGAGTCTGGCTGTGCTCTACTCTCCCTCCCTTTCTCTCCCTCCATCCCTCCCTCCTTCCCTCCTGCCCTCTCTCCCTCCTTCCCTCCCTCCCTCTCTCCCTCCCTCCCTCCCTCTCTCCAGACGCCTGACTGGCCAGCTCAGGCTATCTCATAAATTGTTCAGCGAGCTCGGGGGGGTTGGGGAGAGCGGAGCGTGGGCTCATTACCCGGAGTAAAGTCGCAGACCCGCGGCCAACACTGTAAACACAGCACAAGGAGAAAGGACAGGACGCACACAAATACACACTCACACACACCTACACACACACCTACACACACACTCTCACACACACACACATCAAACACACACATTTGAACACACATACACATACACACACACACACAAAACACACACATTTGAACACACATGCACACACACACCCACACCAAACATACAAAGATACACACACACACACACACACACCAAACATACACATTTGAACACGCACATACACACACAGACAGTAAACACTTACCAAACACGCACACCTGCACACACACTTTTTTGAACACACACACAGCAAAATCCTATCCACCTGGAAGATGGGTGAAGTAAAGGTTACAGTTTTTGCCCATTGCTTAAACACATTTTGCCAAATTTGGCTCGCTTAGCCAAAAGTCTACACCCAAGCACATAGGACACAACACTTGGAATGTCAAGTGAAACTCTGCAATCAAAACCTAACAATCCTTCGCCAAAATGTCACTCTCATGACAAAATTGCACACACTTGTATCTTATGAAAACACTGTCACATCAGCACCAATACACTAGTCTACTTTATATAAAACACTGTGTTTTGTATTTTGAATAGATGTGTTTTGCCAATGATACATCGGTATTTCATTTTTGAACGAAGTGTCTTATGTATGAAATAGTTTGTAGTGTGCAGGAGCAAGTGTTTTGCAAAAAGGAGCAAGTGTGTTGCATAATTGCAACTGAAGTGTAAAGCAGCGCTTTTGTTAAAGGTATGGTTACACTGTGTTTAAGGCATGGTAACACAACTTAGAGAGACAAGTTATGTTACTTTGGTTTAAGCATATGTCTATTGCGTTCAAGCAGTGGGCAAAAACTGTAAAAGGGGAAGGGGGGTAAGAGTATGGAGCATGGACAGATTGTTAAAGTGGATCGTTGTCTGTGTCAAAGCTATAGATAAGGTGCTTTGACTGTGGAGGAGTTGGTTGTGATTTTAGATCTGTGTGTCCTATTGGAGTTCATTCTCATTGTCATGGATGCATCATGTTCTAGTCCTTGCCACAGGCTCCTACTTATCATGGGTTTGCTGCTTCATATATATGTGTGTGTGTGTGTGTGTAAGGGTGTGTTTGTGGTGAGAGGGTGTCCACATGTGTAAGCATTGTGTGTGTGTGTGTGTGTGTATGCGTGTGTGTGTGTGTATGCGCGCGCGTGTGTGTGTACGTGTGTTTAAACGAAGGATCTCCGTGCCTCTAGTTAGATGGTTGGCAGCAGTCATTAAATTGTGTTCAGGCTTTCATTATGTTATTCATGAGAATTTGCTTTGTTCTGCTCTTACATAATTCTTATTAGTAATGGTACATTATTACAGCTTTTTCTTTTTTTCTCATACACACTCTCTGTCTCTTAATTTCTCTTTTTCTTCCCCCCGCCCTGTCTCTCTCTCTCTCTCTCTCTCTCTCTCTCTCTCTCTCTGATTCCTTCACTCATCCTCCCCTCCCAAACGCCCATATGCTGGAAGCGTGTGTGTTTCTGTAAGAGCTGTGAGTGAAGAAGACGGTGTCCAATTAATTGTGTGGGGAGGCTATCACGCAGCAGCTAATGCCTCTCTGTGCAATCAATCCTCTTCATCCACTATCAAAGAGCCCCTTCTGCCTTCTCTCCAGTGTGAGGGCAGACAGGACCAAAAAGAAGTAGAAAAGAAAAAGAGTGATTAGCTGGATTAAAAAAAATAGAAGAAACACGGAGCGGTGCATAGCAGTCATGTGATTGGGAAAGCAAAATGTTATAGTCTTAGCTAAAGTGCTCTTTGTTTACGGAGGAGCAAAATTGATTTAAAAATAGCGTAGTCGTCATGCTTCGTCTAAGGGCACCTACCACTTCCATTGTTAGCCTTCTGGGTCAAACGATAAAAAATAGTTAAACTCTGAATGCAACAGGCTAAATCAATTTTGCTCCTCCGTACACATACCAACTCGGTATGATGTTTTAACATGCCAATTTTCATTTTACACCGAAGTTCTCCTTTAAGAGCAGTGCTAAAGTACAGGGTTGTTGATGCTATGTGGGCTGTTCTTTCAACCCTACCCCCCTCCTTCCCCCTCTCCCTGTGAGTTTCTCTCCCTTTCAATCTATTTCTCTGCCCCCAGATTATCACAGTGGCCAAAAGGGGTCTGGTCCGCTGGGTGCACACACGGGCTTTGGTATTAGGCTTTTGCCCGTGGAAGACTGAGTGGGCAGATGAATGGACTGCAGCTTGGCACGGCACATATAGCAACAGGAGCCCTGTCTCGGCGCGCTGACCTGCGGGTCAAGGCTATTAAATTATACAGCTGTGCTCCGAATTAGAGCGGCAGCACTGTCTCGCACAATCGCAATTAGCCCACACTGATTAGAGCTGTACTAAAAAGCAATAAACACAAGAGCGGGTGTGTGACGGCAGTTTATTAAGCGTGGAAGTCGCGCCGTCGGACTTTTGTAAAGATTGACGACACAGACGCCTGTGCAAACAGATTCGCCTGGAGACACAGGCTGCAATAACACATATATACGTGTGCACAGACACACGCAGAGACAGACACACACGGACACACACACACACATGCACACAGACACACTCACACACACACACACATACACTCATACACACAGTTTCACACAGATACAAATATGCACTCCCACACAGTGACCTTGCTCTTTATTGATACTACCGCCAGTGCTTGCACACATACACACACACACACACACACACACACACATACACACACACACACACACACATGAACACATACAAAGCTATGTACACTCTGCTTTTGCCTTATTCATCAGACACAACAGAGGTTGGCCCCTGGTGTACACCGAGGCCCCAGCACAACACAACACAGGGCCTTTAATGTAAGCCCAGCTGCTGTCGCCGCATGCGGCCCTTTATTGGTCGTGGTGGGATTTGCACCGTATCTCCAGCTCCCAGAGATCTGCATAACAAACATACCGCAGTGACATCTCTGCTCCCGAGTCCCTTAAACCACCCCCCACCACTATGGCCACTATGACCACCCAGCCCCCCAGTCCATGTGACACACCCAAATCCACAGGAAAGGGAACGCCGAAAAACGTACAGGGTCCTTAATTCAGCAAACAAATGAGACGTCGAGAGATTTTCACAGCTTTGGGGGGGTAATGGGATGCAGAGGGAGGGATGCTTCCTCTTTCTCACTCTCTTTCTCTTGCCGTCGCCCCGCCGCACGTGTCCTGGGCGGAGAGATAAATCGAGAAGGCGCCCGAGATAAAGTGCTGGGAGAAGTGTATGAAATATGTAATGTATATATAAAATACAGCGACGTGCTACTTTGTCTTCTTCTGCATTCCTGGAAGTCTCAGGCAAAGTTGTGCCTACAGATGGCTAGCTTTCCCGATGCTCATTTAATTCTCACAAGTCGCGATTCCTGCAGTCGCGAGAAGTGTTTACCACTGCCGCTGCTAGGGACAGCATAGGACCACAAAGGTTTACGCTGAAGTAAAGATCTCACTTTCGAGGTTGACCCACCCACAGCAAGACTTGCAGTATTTAGTTGACTGTAAAAGTGCTATTATCTCGTAATCCTCACGAGAACCTCACGAGATTCCTTCTGAGAACTGAGAATCGGGAAAGCTAACCATCTGTACACCACACCCCAGCCACCCAACCCAACCCTTCCCTCCACCCCTCCCTCCCTCACAGGTCTAAGTGTACAATGGAGCGTTAAGGTTGCCAGCGCTATGGATTTTTGTTCTGCTGAACTGCTTTGGCTTCAAAGAGGCTATGTAGACTAAAAATTTATGTGGGTGTGTGTATGTGTGTGTGTGTGTGTATGTGTATGTGCACTCGGAGTTTGTTTATGCATTGCTTGTGTGCTGGACAGTGGAGGCAGGCAGGTGCCCGGCAAGTTGCAGTGACAGATCAAATTCTGTGAGGACAGAGGAAATTAGCAGACGCACCTTTCGCACCAATTAAACTCCTCCCGGTTCTTTTACTCGAGAGTGATTTCAGAGGGGCTCGCTGGAGTTTCACATGATTGCAACATCCAGCAAACACAGCCCATGAAACGCATCAGGCTCGAAGGGAGCCTATGTGTAAGTGCTTTCATGACAATAATTACA
>CM050210.1:23431219-23441219 GCA_027475355.1 Coilia nasus | reverse complement strand
GAGAGAGAGAGAGAGATGAAAGGAGAAAGACAGAGAAATCAAATAGAGAGAAAGAGAGAGAGACAGAGAGGCAAAGTAGGAAGAGAGCTCCATGTCTTATCCAGAGGATTAGTGTTCTCTTGGATGGGAAGGACATCCTGAATGCTTGGTTGGAGACTTGTCTCCACACACACACACACACACACACACATTCACACTTCCAAGCTTGTGCAGGTGTATGTAGGCCGGTGTAATTGATGCAAAGGAAGTGTGTGTTTTTCCTGCTTCACTGCCTCATCCCTTGTTACCTTCCACTCATCCTCATCTCCTAAAGGCCTCACCTGTGAGATGACCTGCTTCTCTCTTTCTTTAACATCCCTCTCTCTCTCACAAACACACATTCTCTCCCTCTCTCTTTCTCTCTATCTCGCTTTCTCTCATACACACATTCTCTCCCTCTCTCTCACACACGTTCTCTCCCTCTCTCTTTCTTTCTATCTCACTCCATCTCAAACACACATTCTCTCCCTCTCTCTCTCTCGCTCTCTTTCTCTCACTCACACACGTTCTCTCTCTCTCTCTCTCGCTCTCTCTCTCTCTCTCACACACACACACTCACACATTCTCTCGCTCTGTGCGCCTCTCTAACACATCTCCTTTCATGAGTTACCTCGAAAGTCACTTATTTCACTAAAAAAAAGGGAGAAAAAGTCTAACACCACTGTCCCCTGCCATTTTTTCGCCAGTCGTGTTCACATTCATCACCCGTTCACGCCCCCCTCATTTCTTCACTCGCACACCCCTCTGTAAGGCCTCCTCTCCTTTTCAACGCCAATCTCTGCTTTTTAGCTTAGCCTCATTCGCACACTTTTACACAGTTGCTAACTCGATCTGTCCTCACCTCTCTCCTACTCCTCCTCCTCCTTCAGTCTACCTCACTCTCTTTTTCTCTCTCTCTGTTTCTTTCCCCTCTTTCTTTTCTATTTCCTTATCCTCTCAATCTTCTCTTATAGTTTCTCTTTTAGGTCCTCTTCTTCTCAGTCTACCCCTCTCTCTGTCTCTCTTCTTGGTCCCTCCTTTCCTGCATTCAGGCTTCACATAGTTTCTTTCGCTACATAAAAATGGTACCAGAAGTTCTTTCCCTCAGTCTCTCTCTCTGCCTCTTTCTCTCCCTGCTTTTCTCTCTTTCTCTGGGCCCTATCATGCCGCGGTGCACTGTGCATTCGCGACGTGCGCATGGTGTCATTACTATTCTGTGCCAGCGCACCATTCATTTTTTCAGGCAAAACATCCCGTTGTCTAGACAGCAGATGACACTGCGCCATCACGGGTGTGTCAGCGAAAAGAAGAGGTGTGGTCTGGCGCAAAGCGTGCCAGATGCTATTATAAGGACGCAAAAATTAAATCCGCCAGTGACCAACAAAACCCTGGTCTGTCGTCAGTTGCGCATTGCTGAAAAGCTATTTTATGGGCGCACAACGCTTTGGGATATAACGAGAGGGATCCCCCTCTTGATGAGTCGCTGTTAGGGGACGATAGCTATCCACTAAAGGCATGGTTATTAACACATACATCATGCCAACAACAGGGCTTAAAACGTCTTCAAGCCCAAAAAAGATGTCCAATTGCATACGACTACGAATCTGATTATTTACTAAGTGCAACGACATAAACACTGATACATATTTTGCAATAATGCACATTTATTGAGCAATCAGTTTTTTTAATAAACATACACACATTGTTCATAACCAAAGGGAAACAGTAAGTGTAAAAAACAGACTTAAATATCCATCCCGGAAGATTAACTGCTCATGCACGAGCAGATCGGTCTTCAAAGAAAAACGCTCCTGATGGGAAACACGCCATCGTAATAGCAACAAGCCATGGACAAAGCGCGGCTGGCTTTTAAAGAGAATAAGAGTATAAACTCTGATTGGTTTATTGCATGTTAGGTAACTTAGGACCAACCCTTTTGAACCATGCGCCAGGCGCAATGTTCACTTTTCCCGTCGTCAAAATAGCATATTGTCTCGGGAACGCCCCCAAAGCAACTTGCGCGACAGACTTTAGACAATGCGCATATGATCGTGAAAATAGAGCCCTATGTCTCCCTGTCTTTGTGTCTGTCTCCGTCTCTCTCTCACTCTTTCACTCTTACTCTCTCCCTCTCTCTCTCTCTCTCACTCCCTCTCTGTCTGTCTTTCTGCCTTTGATCTCCCTGGTTAACGTGCTCGGGGACTGCAGATGAAATCTAGGCAGAGCCAGATGAGCTGCAGCACGGAGCAGCAGGCGAGAGGAGCTACCGACTGTAACACAGCATACACACACACACACACACACACACCCCACACACACACACACACACACACACACATACAAACACATACACACACAAACACACACACACACATACAAACACATACACATACACACACCACACACACACACACACACACACACACACACACACACACACACTACAAATTTCTCCTCGCCTGACATCCCACACCGATGGGAATACGGATATAAATGCCTCTGTAATACTAATGGCACCCCCCACCAGGATCGCATATGTAGTTGGGATGTGGAACTGTGTGCGAGAGTAACTTTGCATGCATTTGTTAGTGTCTGTGTGTGCGCTTGTTGACTACATTGTACATCTTACCGCACTGGATTTGTGTGTGTGTGTGTGTGTGTGAGTGTGTTTGTGTGTGTGTGCGTGTGTGTGTCTTTCTGTGTGTGTGCTTGTGTGGGCTCTCCTTGAGTGTGAGAGCATTTGTTTCGTGTTTGTTGGCATGTCTGTGTGTGACACTTAGCTGTGTGCGGGTGCGTGTGGGGCGTATATTGGCAAACATGAAAGAGGGTGTGTAGTACTGTGACTGGCCCTATCATTATGCATTAACGTCTGTGTGTGTGTCCTCAGCGACTTCCTTCTATGTGTGTATGAGCATGTGTGTGTGTGCATGCATGTGAGTTTCACAAATAATGGTTCAGATCACCTGGTTTGAACTATGTGGTAAGCACACAGTTGCTATGTGCTATGAGCAAAGAATGGCAGCTGGATGGAAAAATAAAGAGAGAGTAAGAAAGAAAGGATAAAAAAAGCGAACAAAAAATAGACAGGATAAAAGACAAAACAAAGTCATAGAGACAGAGAAAGAGAGAGAGAGGCAGACAGAGTGAGAGAGGGAGAAATAGAGGGATATACAATACAATCATTGTCTCTACCTGGCTGAAGGGCTGTGGTAATTGGGATCAGTTTACTTAGTAATTGGCTGGAAGAAATGCATTGTATTGGATAGTAGCATTTACATTAGCATACACATTTAGCCTAGCTCAGCCTATTCCCTTGGCCCTCCCCACAGTGAGTCTGGTCAGACAGGGCCGTGTGTTCTACCAGATCAGCACTGGAGGCCTGACAGGCCACGACGACAGCGGGGACAGCGTGCAGCCTTGCCTTTTGCTCCTGGGCCCGGGCCCGGCCAGTCCAGACAGAATGTGCCTGTGAGGGCCGAACGGCGAGCGAGTCTCCGGCAAGATCACAGGCAACGGAGACGGGCCCATGATAGCTTCATCAGGCCCTGTCAACTCCCATTCCCTCCCTGCCATCTGTCTGTGTGCCGACCCGGCTCTCCGCTCAGTGTCAACGCGCTCGTGTTCGCATTCGCCTGCCCGCCACACTCCTGAGGCTACAGTCAGTCCGCCTCGTTTCTATCTCAACTTTACTTTGCTTAAACTTTAACTCCAACTCGTATCGACATTAACAGGCACTTAAAAGGGTCTATTACAGCTGAAGGGTCTATTATCAGTGCTGTACAGTAGTACAATATGTATGTAGCAGGTATGTAACAACGCGCTCACCTTGTCAGCTCTTTTTATCTGCATGTAGTGAAGATAGGATCGAAATTATAATTAGCATGAGAGCACATATTAGCACAGTGTGTTAATGTGCTGTTATGTACTGATAATTAGTGTGTTACATTATACTAAGTGGTGTAATTGTGCTGCAACAAGGGCACGGCAATATTAAGTGCTTAGTCTTATTAAGACTAAGATTAAATTACATTAATTGTTAGATTAAGAGCTAGTTCTCAAACGTTTCTTGTTCTGTGGTAGTATAGACTCTTCAGATGGTATTCAGATGGTAGTCTCCAAAGTTTTTGTTTCCATAGACCTTGCCAAAGATTTCATCAGACATTATGCGGCTCGGTGCCGACAGCACTACAGATGTGCTTGTTTGTGTGGATGGGGTTTGGATGCATTGTTACCATGAGCCATTGTGTGCAGAAACATTTTTAAGTGAAAAATCTTAGGAGGTCGCTATGCATGATTTATAAAGGCTCCGTACAGTCGCTATCAGCCCCTTAATGCCTATTCTGTGTACAGCGTGTTCTTGCTCTTATTGTATCTACACTCGCTAAGCTTCACTAGTTTGCTAATGTATAATCACTGTTAATTAGCTCTTAATGTATGCATACATGTATGACGTAAAATCCTTACTGGTTAATTTATGTTTCCCGTGAGCACGCTACGGCTTTCTCATTGTATCAGTGCACGCTAACCACCACTAGATTGCTAATATATGCATGAACATGTATGACACAGACCAATGGTTTATTTATGGGTGTGTTTATGCTACAGTTCCCTCATTTTTAA
Organism: Coilia nasus; assembly: GCA_027475355.1. NCBI lineage: Eukaryota > Metazoa > Chordata > Actinopteri > Clupeiformes > Engraulidae > Coilia > Coilia nasus. The sequence goes on along the minus strand of CM050210.1, from coordinate 23,436,581 downwards.
TTATATTTGTGTGTGGTAATGGAAGGCTCCCTGATAACATTCCTCTCCATATCGAAGACCCTAAAACACAGTTTATGAATCTTTAATCATCTTGTGGTCACTTTGGAGTAATTCTTGTGTAGCGAAGTGTTTTGCTTTTGTTAGCATGTTTAGCAGCCATAAATGCTATTGGCAGTGATGTAAGTCAAGCGGCGTGGAGAGCCTATATCCCTGCCTTTATTGGTTGGCTGCTCGGTCTACTCCCCACGGTTCGTTTGTTTGGCAGCCATATATATCCAGAGATGCCGGACTAATTACGCGCTCGCTAATGTACAATGCGACAAAGTGCTCACAGGCGTGACAATGGATGCTGTTTTTTTCCCCTGCTTTTCTGTCTCCCCCTACCCCATCCACCCCCTCCCTCCTTCACTCCCTCCCTCCCTCTCTTTTACTTTGCCACCCTCCTCTCTCTCCTCTCTGTCTGGAAGTCTAGCTTTGCTGGCTCCTTTGCTCTGTCTGTCCAGGAAGTGTGGAGCCGAGCTCTGTTCCCATTCTGAGAGAGCAGACAGGCTGCAGAATTGGGCTCTGTGAGAGATCGCACTGCAGAGGCAAGATGAAGCGACGCCATGAGCTGACTGTGGGCATGACTCATATGCTGTGCGTGTGTGTCTATGTGTGTGTCTATGTGTGTGTGTGTATGTGTGTGTGTTTTTGGTGTGTGTGTATGTGTCTGCATGTGACAGTGTCTGTGTGTCTTTGAGAACAAGATTGAGTGAGATAGAAAGAAGGACAGAGAGTTTGTGTGCCTGTATCCATACAGTGTGCATCTGCGTGTGTGGGAGAAATACATTGTCTGTGCCTGTGTTTGCATCTAACCTTGTCTGTGTGGGTGTGTGTGCGTCAAAGAGAAAAAAAAGAAAGATTGTGTGTGTCTGTGTGTGTGTGTGTGTGTGTGTGTGTGTGTGTGTGTATGTGTGTGAGTGTGGTAGGATGTAGAGACATGGCAGACACCCCCGTGGTCTTCAGTGCCTCTTCCCATATCGAGGATATTGTTAATTAAAATGTTATCAGGAAATAACATTTTAATTGTCCCCCTCTGTCTCTCTCTCTCTCTCTCTCTCTCTCTCTCTCTCTTTCTCTCTCTCTCTCTCATACACACACGCAAACACACACACATACACACTAACACATTTAAACACAGATACACTTACACACAGCAATGGTAGGAGGCTAGAGATATCCAAGAACAAAAAAAAATATATATATGTTGATCACCCTTGACAATGCGACTGGGCCATGAAATGTCTCCACATGCCCTCTGGCCTGTTGTTTTTTCCAAATGATAGGTTGCCATTCTTTTGTTGTTTTTCCCCCGTGCTGCTGATATGCATCTTTTAATAATTCTCCTTTCCTCTAAGTGCAAACAGGACATGAAGGAAAACAATCTTTGTTGTTGTTGTTTTTGCTGTTGATTTGTTTGTTGTTGTTTTTTTCCTCCACTGCCTCCATTTTATTATTTTATCATGCCTTCCCTCTTTGCTTTTTTAGCTGTGGCCTCATTTCGATGCGGGAGGTAATGCTTCATCGCACTCTCCTCCTCTCTTTCTCTCTCTCTTTAGTTCTCAATCTCTCTCTCTTCTCTCTCTCTCTTTCTGTCTTTCCATCTCTTCCACTCCATGTGCTTTCGTTTTGCCTCTCGTTCCCCCACACTGTCCTGTGATAAATTCTTCCCGGTGACACGCACCTCGATCCCCCACATCGATCTCTCCGTCAATCCTGGGGATCCATCAGCCTTGGAGGGTGGTGGTGGTGGCGGTGGTGGAGTGGTGGGTTAGGGGTGGTGGGTTAGGAGCCTGGACGTCCACACATTCGTCCGTCCGTCATCGCTCACGCATGGACGAGCATTATAGCCGCTCTGGGAGAAGAGTGATGGAGAGAGGGAGCAAGACTGTGAGAGGGAGGGAGGAAAAGCGACAGAGAAAGGAGTGATGGGAGCAGGAGGGCAGAAAAGAGGGAAAGAGAGCGAAGAGGTACATTTACATCCATTTTTATTTATTCCCCTTGCTTTTATGGAGCTGAGTTATGCACATGGTGGCGGAGTTGCCTCCAAATCCACCCTCCCTCATTCGCCCGTCCACGGTAGCTGGAGGAGTCAGTGACATGACGGGGGTGAAGGATGCGGTGAGAAATGGTTCGCTGTGAAGAGCATAGCCTTCTAATATTTCTTCCATTTATCACATTAGAGAATGGAAGGTTGCATCAACTAATATTTACTTCTTCAGAATGCAATATTCGGTGGCTATAAACAGACTCAATATTCATGAATTTGTGTTTATTTTGTTTGCCGGTAAGACTGGCGCAATGTATTTGTGCATGAAGCAGAGGCCGTACGTGAGGAAGATGAGGGTAGAAATGGAATGTGGATAAAGGTTCAGACAGACTTGAAGGCATGGTGGAATAGAACATGCTGAAATCAACACACTGGCTGGAGAAGCAGTGGGTGGGAGTGTGCTTCTGCTACACCATACTCTAAATGCGGGACAATTAGCACACACAGGGTTGGGGGAGAGCGAGTCTCACGTGTCCTCAGGCCGGTTATCAAAGAGCAATTAGAGAAACAGCTTGCCAGTCTACTCCACCTTGCGAGAAGGCGTGCACTTAGATTGGAACACTCCCAGAAACTCCATTAGAAATGAATAATTTACCGCAAAATATCAACAGGACTCGTCAAATGCCAATATTGCGTTACAATATTGCAATTGGCAACTGACATTAATACAATTTTGGAAATGCCATGATTGTATTAATAACACGTCATACAATGTTAATTCAGTGCAAATGAAGTATATATTGACTGCTATTAAGATAGATCCAGCTCCTGACTAAAGTCTGTATCGCTGTATCTGTCTGCATTACCATCCCCATAGTAATCTACTCAGCGCTTCTGTTTTGTGTACATTACTTTATGTAGTTTACCATACAGTATGGATAGTTGTGTCTTGTTGAGGCTGGAGGCTAAATGATCTGCTCCGACACTGAGTCCTCCTCTCCCAAGATCAGACCGTTGCTGTCTTCCACAGGGTTGTAGAACAACAACGCTGGCCTTATGCAACAGCAAAACACAGGGCAAGGAGATTAAGACCTCAGTAAAAATATCAGCTATCAGGGAAAAGCTGGTGAATTACTGGAGAAAATATTACAATAATATTCTGTGCAAAATAAATGGTAAATTAAACAAATGAATTCTTTTATAGCTATAATAGAGATAAGTACCTGGACTCACCAGGTAGTTAAAACTTCATTCACAAAACCCATCAACACTTAATTTAGAAGATGCTGTTGTTTCAGCCTTGTGTTTGGAAGGTACAGTAGCTTACACTGGGGAGAAAGAAGAAACCTTGATTAAAAATTCATTTAGATTTGGAATTTAACTTAATACTACAAAACAACCGGTATGATATACCCACAAGACACGTTAGCTTTGCACACCTTGTAAGTGGATCGCCGTTATTTTGTGTTGTTTCAGCATTGTGCACATTGCTTCCTGTAAAAAGTACATTTAGCAAAGGCTAAATTCACAAGCACATTAAGGCACAGCGCACCCAAAGAAATATGAGAATGCACAGAGACCCAGCAGGCTACAGAAATAATCCTACCATAACAGGCTTACTTTTTGTCTGTTTCCTCCTTTGTTCGAGCAGGTCCCTCTTGTGCCTCTTTAAGTTCTCTCAGATCTGATCCTATCCTGTCTAATTGCCATAATATGGTGTTCAAATATCATCCAAAATGCATTCTTCTTGCCCAGTTTCATTACTGTGATACTCTTGCTTGTGTTCTTCTGCAAGCCACCGTGACGTGAACCTGGTAGCAGAAATACTGGATGTATCCTCCTTCTTCAAGACAAATTGTGCCCCACTGTTGCACGTAATGGTTTTTCTTCAGCCTACGTGCGTACTGAAAAGGCCTCCACTAAACTCATGGGAAATAGTGATTAGGCTCCCATACAAGCTATCAGAGTGAACATTACTGCGATCAGAATCTGTTAACATTTTCCTCTCTTGATTACAGTTTGTTTCAACAAGGCTGGATTTCAGTGATGAAAACGTTTGCATAAAACACACAGCACTGCCTAAATGTCAGCCTACTTTATAAAGTTAATTTATGCCTGATCACACTAAAATGTGCTGTAGCCTACATTAAGGTCACACACACATCGTTGCCATCATTTGTATCTCAACAAAGTTTGAACAACAAGGTGTATTGATTATTCTACTCAGCATGGGACTAAACGCTGATTCACCATGTTCCTTTGCCAAGAGGACAACTGAAGTGTAGTACCTAATCTACGTGACAGGAAAAAAATGTTAAAGAGAAACGATAGAACAATACATTCAATTGGTATGAGATCATCAATAGACAGTGATTCGTTAATTACTATATTATACTATACTATACTATACTATACTATACTATACTATACTATTAACTACTTCACTAACCTATCAGAGAGCATGTAATTTAAATGTGGTTGTGTATTGAAGTGTACACCATGCAAGTTTAAGGTCAAGACACCTTCTAAGTGTCTTTTTTAGACATAGTCATAAAGCGAATTAACACTTCATTGTCTTCATAATCTATCTCTTCATTAGTGCTTCTGGTTCAAAGACACATAGGTGCAAATAGTTTGATAGCAGACGCTTAAGGGTGGGAAAAAGAACACTTTTTGTATTGAGTATTTTGCATTTCACTTATTTTCTATTCATGTCCTATTTTCTCCCATGTCAATTGTTCCTCTTAAAAAAAATGTTATATATGTGCTCCTGTTTTTGTGTGCTCTATTGTGCTATGTCAATTAGGTAGGTTTTATACAAGGTGATATTATTCTGTTCATTTCAATTCTGTTCATTTTTTCTTGCAGCACAGCTTTACAAAAGCACTATATTTAAAATCACTTCACGCGATATTCTGTTTTGACAGTTGTATTGATTTAAAAGAAGTGAAGCTTCAGGCAAATGCAGGCACATACATGGTTGTATACGCAGAGACAGAACAAGAGAGGGGGAGAGGGTGGAGTCAGCCATACCAATCATGGTTATGAGAAAAATCAATGTCATACCTTTCTTTACATGTATATAAATGAAGGATAGTGAGTGCATCAGTGTATGTGTGTGTGTTTGCTAGTATGTGTGCATCGTGTGTTGGTGTGCCTATGCATGCTTGTGAACAGTGGTTGAAGTGGGATGGAGGTGGGGAAACTCTCAAATGATGGGTTACCGAGTATTTTTTTTTTTTTTCAGATCCAATAGCGTCACTGTTATTCTAAGTATCACACACTACTTATTTGCTTAACATCTAATGGTTTTATTTTGGCCCATCTACACTG
>CM050210.1:23416219-23428719 GCA_027475355.1 Coilia nasus | reverse complement strand
GAATGGGGTATGATATGTGAGGGTGTGAGACGTTTGTGTCTTCTCATGATTTTGTTGTCAACAGTTTTCACATACACTTACATGTACATTCACACTATATGTGTATGTGTTTGTTCTTGCTCATGTGATCTAAGACGTGGGATAATGCTATATTTTAGCAGTGAAATAAAAGCAAAATTGTGAATGTTGCTGTGTGTTTGTGTGTGTGTGCTTGTGTGCGCGCGCGTGCGTGTGTGTGTGTGTGTGTGTGTGTGTGTGTGTGTCTGTGTGTGTGTGTGTCTGTGTGTGTGTGTGTCTGTGTTTGTGCCTGCTTGGCATTGCCACATGTGGTGATCCTTCTCAAGCTCAAAGATGCTTACAGCAGTCAGGTGCTCGGGTAAACCGCATGTGTCACAACAACCTTCGCTGCTGCCTTAGGGGGCACCATTTTGACTCCACTTTTAGCGTTTAGCTCTTCGTCTCGCACTCCTTAAGTCATTAAATGCAGCCATCTGCTCCACCTTCCTGCCTGTCATCCCATAGATTGCTTTTGTACTTCACCTGTTCTTTGGCAGAAGAGCAGGAGGAGAAAGAGGCAGAGGGGAGTCCGTAGCCTAGCGACAATGTGTTTTTAACATCTGCCTGTCATATTAACGGCGTACATCAGCACTTGCCATATTGGTGGCTTCTTAAACACCGTCCTCTTAGGTGTATTTTTCCATGCTGTTGTGTTGTTATCGTGCCCTGTGGGCTTCATTGCGAAACAGGAGGACCACTTTTTGTTTTTTTGTTTTTTTCGAGGACAACACGAAGAGATGCAAAGCTGTCTTTTATTATTCACAATATTTCTTGGGCTCTTCAGGGGCACCTCAGGATTTGGTCTCACTAAACCGTCAGATAAATCATCGCGTAAAAACATCTAGTCCATGCCGAAAGCTCACAGCTTAGGAATCCACCCGAGCCTCGGATGGTTTGTCTCTGAGCGCTCAGACTTAGCACAGAGAAAGGCGAGAGTGATGGAGTGAGCAAGGAGGAAGGAGAGAAAATAGGGATGCACCTGCATTTGTGCTCTCTGCTCTACCTCACCATGGCAACTGCAGTCTTCTGACAGTGGATCAATTTATTTTTATTACCACAGTAATAATTCAGAATATTTCAGCAATATTTGAGGGGAAACTTTGTGCATGCAAACCTATTAAGGGTTTTTGTTTTTGTTGTTTTGAATAGAGCATAGTTTTGATTGCTTCTTCAGCTGCATCGTGATTTATTTCAATGATGGCACAATTATACGCACTGGACAGTCAGGCTGTCCTGCTGGCAGATTTGTGGACAAGGTTCATTGAATGTGTGTGTGTGTGTGTATGAGTCTGTGTGTATATGTATGTGTTTTTGTGCAGCTATTTGCAAGTTAACCTGCTTATGCCTCTGTGTGTGTGTGTGTGTGTGTGTATGTGTGTATGTCTGAGAGAGATTGTCTACCCGCTTGTCTTAACCTGCTTATGCTTGTGCGTCTGTGTCTGCCAGCATGGCCTTCTTGCGGTGATAATAGTAATTCATCTGCAAAATGAACACTGACCGCACGACCGTCGCCTACACCTCCACCGCCGCACCACACAAACACCCCACCCCACCCCTGTCTGCCCCCCACCGCCCGCTGGTGTGCCAGGGCCAGAGCCCTCATAATCTCCACTGCCAGCCACACACACCGTCTGCCTCACAGGGCCACACCAATGACACTCTCCAGCCTTGGTCATTCACGACAGTGTGAGAGTTTACATGGGAGAGATGGATAGAAAGAGAGAGCAAGAGGGAGGGAGGGTGGGAGAAAGCTGGAAGGAGGGGGGAAGAGAGGGAGGAGAGAGAAAGAGAAAGAGGGGTGAGACAAAGTGAGAAAGAGAAGGAGAGAGGGAGGGGGAGAGAGAGAGAGAGACGAAGGAAAGGAGGGTGAGGATTAACGGCAAGAATACAGGGTGCATGCTTGAGTGAGGCTGCCCACACACAGATATTCACGGACAAAAGGTGATTTCATCCAGAACATCCGCTCCTGCCTGCCAAGCCACACTACATTCATGCAACCCCGCTGAATTCCTGGAGAGATTCAGCTAGCTAAACAAGAACAGCCTTCTGTGTGGACACACACACACACGCACACACACACACACACACAGCAATGAGCAAAGTACACACAATTTTCACTCCCAGATCTCAAATGAAAAAATATAAAGATATATGTGAATGTGTGTATATACAAATAACAACAAATAAATCACTCAAGTTGGGCAGAAGTATCTGCCCATATGTCAGTCAATAATAAATGGTTCAGCTCAATTGCTATTTATATCTGATGGAAGGGTCCTGTGACAAACGGTTTACGATGACTTGTAAATGACGTTAGCTTGTTTCATGAGGCGTCTGAGCTGATTTTATCAGGCGGCGGTTAAATTGGAAATGGACTCGGAGTCTTTTTCTCAGCGGAGTGCCTGGATGGTTTAATGATGTGCAATTTCTAGCGGTGAGGTTACTCCTGGTGATGAAGAGGAGGACGGAAAGAAGAGAGGCCATGTTGTGGTCGCTGATAATACCGATGGTGCTGTGCTGCCTTCCTGCCTGCCTGTCGCAGAGGCCATGTTGTTGTAGCCTGGTAAACCAGCCCCTCATACTACACTTCATTTCGTACAAACACTCCCTCTGTTCGCTGATTGGTCCGGCAAAATTCTACCTGAGACAACCATGTGAGTGGAAACAAAGCCAGACCCTCTGTATGAAATGGCGTGTAGTACGAGGGGCTGGTTTATAAGGCTACTGTAAACACTCCCCGTGAGGCCATGTTGTGGTAGCTGTGCTGTCGATTGCTGCTTCCTTCCTTCCTGCCTGCCTGTTGCGGCGGCCATGTTGTTGGGGATGAGGAGGACTCATTATCCAGGTGTTATGCCAGTGGCTACGCTGTAAATAAACAGTTGGGGATTTTCCAGAGGCATCTCAAGTTCCCCAGCCAATGGTGTGCCATGCGAGGACACGCGATGACGAATGTGGCACACGGTTGGTTTTTGGCGTGGTTGGTGGTGGTGGGGAATCCAGCACTGCCGGCACTAATTGCAAATCTCTCTCTGTCACTTCTTCTCTCCCTTGCCTCTTTCTCTCGCTCCCTGCCTCTTTCCCTCTACTAGTCAGCCAGCCTCAGTGATTAATGGTGATTATTTCCCTTATGAGGGGGAAGCAGAGACGAACATTTTCAAGCCTACCCGTTATTCATTGTGTGTATGTGGGTGTGAATATATACAAACATAAGGTCTTTCATTTGTGCGCATGTGATGGAATAGCTCTCATGATTCTGTGTGTTCTCTTGATGGAAATTCTCTGCGTAATGATCAAATTTAAAATCTGTTTGTGTCTGGCTTTTTGTGTTAATATTAGCATATATAATATTTCGTAGCACATGGTAATATCTGTTGTATCTATTTAATTGTTAACTGAAAATGAGCAAGGCCAATTTGATGTTTTTTTTTTGTTTTTTTTTTTCAAATCAATGGTTCAAAATAAATACAGACATAGTACTTTATTCTAATTATAGCATTATGGAATGTGGCATAGGTTAGGGGGGAAGAGGGGGAAGAGTAACTGATGGTGACGGTGCTTTTCTGCATGGGCTGGCACTGGCACCTCAGGCTGCCCCGGAGAGGTAGAGGAGACTGGCACGCTACAAGCCACTGCACTGGTCTCTGTCTTCAGTGCCACCCAGCGATGGTCAGCAGATCTGATTGGTGGAGTTTAGCCTGCTATAATGAAGGCCTAAGACCTCCCTCATCAAAGTCCAGCTAGTTGAGTCCAATGCCTTGTAGGTAGAGGTATTCATGTGGGTGGCATCACATTGCACTTGCCCTGAAGGGTAAGGCACAGCATGTCCTGACAGATCTTCAGCCAGCCGAGCAGACAGTCTGCCAAGCCATCAAGGAGGCAGTGCAGCAAGTCTTCAGCTAGCAGTTCTCCATAGATGATGCTGAGACTAGCCAGCATTCTGTCTCAGCAGAAGGAGTGCTTGGGCATGTGTGTGACTAATCTGTCAGCATATTCCTGACACTGTGGCTATCTGACATTCAGAGACATCAACCGAGCTGAGCTTGCATTCTCAAGCTTCTGGTCTGTACCTTTAAGACTGAGCCTGCTATAGCAAACAGGTCTTAGTTTGCCGGTCCTGACTGCTCTCGTGTGGCGGTCCTGGCACAGTCAAAATGAATGGAGCGCGTCCTGCTGTTCCCCTGGTGGACAACACCGGGTGCACCCATGTCGCCCTGGAGGTGAGCGCAGGGGGAGGGAAAACACATCCCAGTGAGCTACTGCTATAGCTCCCCAGCGATCGAAACCGGGACCACAAATCCATGGGGGTGCTATTGCTGTGGGGAGCCAAAGCATATTGTATGCCAGCACCAGCACCAGCACGCCACACAACCAGCCCTTTTAGTCATAGATATGCTACAAATGAAGAGGAGCATGGTTAGGTTCAGACATTACGTAGCCGGACGAATGATGTAATGTAGATTTTGTCCGCTCTGGAGAAGCTCCCAAGTCACTGCTATTGTCATTGTAATGGAGGCCCAGACAACCCAGAGGGGATCTGCTGCTGTGACAACACGGGGTGTCTTCCATAGTGCGATGACCAGTTCCAGAGCTTTCCACATTGATTCCGGCCATCTTGGAGTTGCCAATGCAGATGGTCAGCCTCAGCGGTTTGAATGAGGAGGACAGGTGCTGGCGTTGGAAGTGTGGCGGGGATAGGGGAAGCAATGGCTCTAGCAGATCACCACCCCTAGCAGCAGCAGGCAGCCAGCGATTATAGCAGATGGAAATTCAGAGACCACAGCTACAACACCATTCACTCCCTGGTGTGGTCCTGCAAGGGGGGGGGGGGGGGGGGGGTGCTGGGTGACAGTGACTGCAGTGCATTGTTCTCTTTTTTTGGCCCATGCCTGATTACCGTCCATGGTCCTCCATCTGGTGCATGGTCCTGTGTGGGGGTGTCATTCTGAGGATCACCAGACAGGATTGTCTTTTGGATTACCAATTGTCAATTGTCATTGTCATTGGCTGCTGTCCTCTTTAGGGTAGTTATGGTTTAGCGGTTAAGCAGGCATACCTGCAGCCAAAGAATCACAGGTTAAGGTCCCCACACCAACAGGTGGGTGTAGGGAGTGACTAACAAGCAGTCTCCTCCATCTTCCCCCATGACTAAGGTGCCCTGAATATGGCACTGTCCTCACACACTGCTGCTCCCTGGGCAACGTTATCATGGCTGCCTCCTGCTCGCATGTGTGGTGGGTTAAAAGCAGAGGTTAAATTTCATGGTTATGATGTGGTGTGCTGCATGATCGCAACGACAAATGGGAATCACTTTCAGTTGCCTTTACCGGCTGGGGTGTTGTCAGGACAAGGAGCCCTTATACCCTTATACCCACCAACCATTAAGAGCGTGTGGGTACAGACATCCATTGATGAGGACAGGACTTTACTCTAGGCTGCTGGCATAGGTTTAAAGTCCTAGGCACAAGAAAAGAGGGTTTGATTGGTTTGTCTAGATGACACAGGGCCTGAATTATTGGCGAAACTCCTTTTATTTTGTCATGAAGCACTATGAATGTGAATAGAGATATAGCCCATTTTACCACAAACTACTTGTACCTCTATATATAACCGGCACTATAAGTCCTCCTCCTCTTGCTCTGCCTTGCTGGAGAGAGATGAGAGGGAGGAGAGAGGGAAAAAGATTATGTGTGTGTGTGTGTGTGTGTGTGTGTGTGTGTGTGTGTGTGTGTGTGTGTGTGTGAGGGGATGGGATGGGAGGGGGGGGGGCTGGAAACGATTAGTTTCCTCAGGAGTGGCGGATCCCCACTCACACACTGTCACCTTCCATTTGCAGCTCACCCAACCCCTGAGCAACCTCCAGCCCCCGCCTCCCTCCCCTCCGGCCTCCAGCCCCCACCGACCCCCAAACCCCACCCCCCACCCCCCCAGCCCGGCGTAGCGATCAGGAGCACAAGGGCAGGCAGAGGTGGCCACGGCAACGGATTAAGAGTCTCTCACCTTCCACCTCGCCTGGGCCCTCTGCTAGAGCCTACCGTAGAGATTCATTTTCACCCCTCCCCTCCCCTCCTCTCTCTCTCCCTATTGCTCTCGCTCTCTCTCTGCTTATTTCTCTTTTTCTTTTCACCTCCCTCCTTTACTCACTCCCATTTTTCTTTTTCTCCCTCCCCTGCTCTCTCTCTCTATTTCTATCTCTTATCCCCTTTCTACCCTCTTCTCTTTTTTCATCCCTCTCTCTCTCAATTTTTCTATCTCACTCCCTCACTCTCTCTTTCTCTCTCTCTCTCTCTCTCTCAATTTCTCTTTCTCACTCCCTTCCTCTCTCTCCATTTATCACTCATTCCCTGTCTGCCTGTCCTGGCTCTGGCTCTGGCTCTGGCTCTGGCTTAGTCTTTTTTCTTCCTCTGAACCTCGTCTCGGTTTTCTCATTTCCCTGTGCCTTACACGCCCTCACCTACCATTGCTTCATGCCACCCCATCACACTTAGTCACACACACACACACACACACACTCTCACACACACACACACACACACACACACACACACACACACACACACACACACACACACACACACACACACACACACACACAAGCAAACTTAGACACACACACATGCTCATACACACACACTCACACACACACACACACACACACACACATGCACACATACACATACACAAATTAGACACACATACAGAAATGTAAAATTAAACACACACACTTATACACACACACACTTATATGTAGACACACACACACAAGTAATCTTAGACACACACACACAGAAGCAAATTAGGCACACGCACACATGCACACACACACATACACACATGCAAAATTAGACACACATAATACAGACACACAAACTTAGAGAGACACACACACACACACACACACACACACACACACACACACACACACACACACACACACACACACACACACACAAACACACACACACACACACACATACTTCTACCAACCACCCCCTTTACCTCCTTCTCCTTCCCCTCGCTGTCTTCCCCTCCCTCACCCCACCCGAGTGTGATGTCTCAACCCAACTGGAAAACAGAATCCCCTGCTTATCAAAAGGTGTCATGAGGAGCAGCACATTTCCTTGTGAGAGCGGTGAGGCGGCCCGTGGCCCCCGAAAGCCGAGACAAACGGCAGAGAAATTTGCCTACCCAAACATTCTCCCCTCCAGACACACACACACGCACACGCACACACACACACACTGGCACACACACATGCACAAATGCATTGACACACACAAATGCACTCTTCATTCCTCTAGCAATTTTGTATATGCTGTATGTGCCTACAGATAAGAGGTACTGATGTAAAAATGAGCAAGAAAACGGTTGAGAGAGAGAGAGGGAGGTAGAGAGAGAGAGAGAGCACAGACAGACAAAAGAAGAAGAAGGAATTAGAGGAGTGTGGCAGAAAGACAGATAGAGTTAGACGGAAAGAAAACAAGTTATAAAGAAAAAAGAGAGAAGAGGGTGGTTGAGTTCCTGCAGTAGGGGGAAAAAAACGACGTTTTGCGAGGCAGACTGTCTGTTGGCTCAACAGCGAGCTCTCAGATCAAGTCTTACTGCTGCAGTATTTTTCGACTGCGGCCCATGCCACGGCCTCAGCTAGTACTAGCTGGCAATATTTTCCCAACACTCTCTGCTGTACATTCATCAGTTCTGCAGTGAGGTGGAGAATGTGTGTGTGTGTGTGGAGGGGGGGATGTGGAGGTGGGGATAAATGGTGGATGGCAGTAATACCAAGACCTTAGCCGCGGTGAGCCCCTCGCATCCAAATCCCTCTCCTGTGCTCCGGAGGGGGAGAGAGTTAGGAGGCGCTGGCACCAAGGCTTTGGCCCCGGGCCCCGAATGGCCTTGCACGGTCCCTGCTGTCCCAAAAATGACCGATCTCTCTCCTCTCCTCTGCCCTGCTCTGCTTTTATATGCCAGCTTTGTAAAAACACACACTAACATACACACACACACACACACACACACACTACTCCTCTCACACACACTAACCCTCACACACACAAACACACGCACACACACACACTAACCCTCACACACACAAACACACGCACACACACACAGACACGCACACACACTAATTCTCACACACACAAACACAAAGGCAGTGCACAGGCACAGCACACTTATCTATCAACACACACACTCAGACAGGGTCACACACACATACACACACACACACGCACACTCTCACACATGCACATAATATAAACTGACACTGACGTTTCTTCCTCTCGGGTCATGGCTCGGTCATCAGAGTGAGGCTATCTATCAGGAAAAAAGGAAAAAAAAAACGACAAAGCTTGGATGGTCTCCAGGCTGAAACATCTGTCCCAAGACCATGGCGTTGGTGCTCGCTGTTGTTTTTGTCACTGTCATTGCCGCTTCACATTGTTTGTGTGGGCATCAACCCATGTAGTGTGTGTGTGTGTGTGTGTGTGTGTGTGTAGGAATGCGTAGGTGTGCGTGTACTGTACATGTGTCTGTATTTGTCAGCAATTGCATGACCATGAGGTGAAACCATGTGTAACCAAGGTATTTCTGCGCACTCCAGACCCAGTCTCAAACCTGCAACCTCAGAGCAACACCGGTATGGGAGGTAGACACGCTACCAAGTGAGCTAAATAGCCGTGCTATTAGCTCAGTCAAGTAGCGTATCCTCTAGAGGTGTCAGGAGGGAGGTTTACTAATGTTCTACGCCGAGCTGTGCTAGCTGGCATCTGTTACACATGCTAGTGACTAGCCGACTTGCTAATGCTTTTAGAAAGGCTGATTTGCTGGGGAGGGGATTATATACTAAGCTTTACGGTGACACTACAGTGAGGCCTGTGAGAGGCTGTCCCAGATAAAGGCCTGTGTCTAATTAACACACTGGCAGTATATCTGGCTGGGCTACCGCACACTTCCAGTTTATTGAAGTGGTCTGTGTGTGTCTGAGTGTGTATGTGTGTGTGTGTGTGTGAGTGTGTGTGTGTGTGTGTGTGTGTCTGTGTGTGTGTGTGTGGAGAGGATGGCGAAGTTGTGGAAGCCCAGGGGGAGGTGAGGAGTGTAGTCATTTTTCACCCACAAGTCTGATGGTCCACTCCATGGCTCTTTTCCACTCTAGACGGACGCATCACACATACACACATATATGCACACACACACACATACACACACACACACACACACACACACACACACACACACACATACACACACACACACACGCACACACACACACACACACACACACACACACACACACACCTGTCTTTACTGCTTTACTCTTGTATTGTTTCTCTCGCTTTCTCTTTCTTCCTCACTCTTTCTCTGTCTCTATCTTTTTACCTCGCTTTTTTTTTTTCAAAACTGGCCCTGTATTTTGCTTCTTTGCTCTGCTTGCTACCTTCTCTGAGGTATTTTTCCTTCTCCCGATCACTTTTTGCCTTCTCGTCCTTTTATCATCTGCCTACCCCCATCTATCTCTATCTCCCTGGCGTGGTTCACCCTCCCCTACTGTGAAATTTAATATCGGAGACATTTTTTTTCCTTCAGCGTGTTTTCTTTTTTTCCCAGGGAGCCCAAAATAGCCTGGCTCTGCAGTGAATGCAGTTTTCACCCCCTTCATTTTCCCCTTCCCTCTCTCTCTCTCTCTCTCTCTGTGAGAGAGAGAGAGAGACATAGAGTGTGGTGTGTAAGTGTCCGTGATTAGCAGAAAAGGCTTCAGGTAAAAGCCTGCAAGCTCTGCTCCTGATTGGCAGTTAGCCAAAAGCAAAGTGGAGTCCTCGTCACATGCTCACAGGAAGCACTCTCAAAATATTGCCACATTCACGCACACAATCTCAAATCATGGACCTCCCAAACCCCTCATTGTGCGTGCACACACACACACACACACACACACACACACACACACACACACATAGACATGCACTCTCACAAAAACACAGAAACACTGAAATTATGGACCTTAGAAACGCATCAAAACACACACACACGCACACACATACTCACACATACTCACTGATACAAACACACCGATACATTTTCACAAACACACACATATAAACACACACATATACCTTGAACACACACACACATATACACACACACACATGCACGCACACCACTATCCCAAACAAAACAACCATCAGCAAAGTATGTGGGAGACCTATCCACAAACATGGCGATTGAGATGGATTGCCGAGTGGATGGCTGTAATTGCTATTGACCTTTTTTTGTCCTTTTGAGGTGCAATCACTCCTCTGCTGCTGATATAACTGTCCTGAGGTCAGCTGGGTATGTAATTTCTCCACTACCGTCTGCGGTGGCTGTCAGGGCCCAATGACGCGATCTATATTTTGTCACTTCAGATCGACAGATGGGAACACTTACATAGTTAAGATGTGCTGTCACTGCATGGCAACACTAGCATTGCTACTGTAGCATTGTATTAGAACACAAGCCTAAATGCATGGATGCGGATGGACACACACACACACACACACACATACTCAAACCACACACAAATTGTCAGCAGAAAACACACATACACTGACAGGATTAAGCACTTAGACATTTACACAGTTAAGAGAGAGAGAAAGTAAGAGCAGTAAACATATTTATTCATACAGTACATGCACAAACACACATGCACAAACACACACACACACATGGGAATAAATGCTTTCTCCACCCACACATGCTAAGTGAAGAGCGATACAGTTGATGATTAAATGCACAGGTGCTGATGTGACCTTGTGAATCATGGCGATCCATTAATTGACACTTGCGGATGTGTGCTCACAGCTGCACACAGAATCCAACTGCACTTTTTCTCACTTTTTACACACACAAACACACACACATATCTGGTGCATTACTAATCAAGTAGTCAGTGCTGTCGATGCATTGTGAGTTGCTGACAGCCCAAGCAAAAGGAATAGCCATTCATAGATGTGCCTCGATCCCTCCCTTGGCGCCAAGTACAAGGTGAATTTTGGGGAGAAGTCGGACGCTGCTGGCCGTGACCGGTGAGCTATTGCAGCCATGCGGCGGATAGGTCACCCCACCAGTGCTGCCTGGCCCCACGGCGACGGGGGAAATGGAAACTGTAGCATGCAAGCGGAGAGGCGTCTTTATCGGCCATTTGCGGGCCTTTTTACGGTCACTTGGGAACATAAGACAGCAGGTTCAAGGTCAATCAAGCTATATAATAGCCTCGGATGGCGTATTAGCCATGTCTTGTTGTTTTATTTATGTGGCGGTAAAGTGCAGTCTCGTGGACCAGTGTTGACTAGTATGGAGCTATGCGTGGTGATTTGGGCCATTATAGAGGCAGGACTCTCTCATGGCCACATGGTTCTGAATGGGCATATAACTCATGTAGTATATGTTTTTGTTTTTTTTTAATAAATGGTGAAATGTTGTCCTTTTAACAAAAAATAAATGGTAAAATGTTGTCATCTTTTAAAATGAACAGTACAATGTTGTGTGTGTTGACCAATATGGAGTTTCTGCAATGTGACATGTCCAAATCCATGGCAACAAAGCCCCTCGCGTGGGAAACAAGCTCATTTCATGACTGAACACAGCAGGGGACTGTGATATACCTAATGTTACCAGGGGTGTAGTGGTAAAATCAGAGGTGGGTAAACTATGAATGTGGTGATCATGGTGAGGCGGATGCACGGAGCAACACCAGATGTTGTATAAAAAAACATGCAAAACATGCTTGAACAGTCCCAGTGCATTGTAATGGTCTCTAGTGCACATATAGATGACATAGTGTGATTTTGGAATGTTAGCAATTGTTTCATACATAAAGTCCTATATAGAGTGAATAAACGGTATTGATAGGTGGATAAACTCTGTTGAGAGGTGGATAAAGTCTTTTCTTTAATTTGAGAGGTGAGAAAACTCCATTTACTTGCATTTATTGTCCACTACATCCCTGAATGTTACTTTGCCAAAACTGCAACAAAGAAGCAGCCATTATAGTTTTATTTTATTAGTGTTTGATTATTTCTCTTTTCCTCTTTCTTCTCTGGGCTTTACTGTGTTTAATGGTTAGTTTGAGGAGCTCCAGGCTCTCCGGTCAGACAAGGACCTGATCTGATCTCTTGTCGGGGCCCCTGGGGGAAGCTGTTTGGAGTAAGTTTAGTGGAGGGCACAGAAAAGTAGACAATATCCTTGAGAGTCTGTCTTCTGAAATGTGTGTATGGGTGTAAGCGTGAGTGTGTGTGTACATGTCTGTGGGTCTGTGTGTAAGTATAAGTGTGTGTGTGTGTGTGTGTGTAAGTGAAAGTGTGTGTGTGTGTGTGTGTGTGTGTGTGTGTTAGGCTAGCCTGTGGCAGTGATACTGTGGGGATGTAGCTCAGGGGCAAGCAATTAGTACCCAAAAGCAGGATGGAAGA
>CM050210.1:23398719-23401219 GCA_027475355.1 Coilia nasus | reverse complement strand
AGGGGAAAAAGAGAGCGAGAGAGCAATAGAGGGGGCAGAAAGAGAGAGAGAGAGAGAGAGAGAAATAGAGAGAGAGGAAAAGAGAGCACAGCCTGGGCGTGCATGCAGATGCTGCAGTTCTCTGCCCATGCTCTCATGCATATTAAGCTGCGGCACCACCTGCAAGCGGTACATCACACCCTGTTTCCTTAATCAAGCCACAGACAGGGCACCCCTCTCTCTGGCGCGCACCGCTGAATCACTCCACAGCCCCCGTCCCTCCCCCCCAAACCACCCATTCCTGCAAAGCACAGGCCCAGCAATCCAAAAAACGGAAGAAACGAGAGAAAAAGGAGGCAAGCAGAAATGCTACCAAAGGGGGAGGCAAGAGATTATCGTTTACATTTAGCCCAAGTGCGCCACGAAATGGTGTGTTTCTTAAACTGTTTAATGAAATAAAGACAAAAAAGGCTATGGATTTTCCTTAGACTTGGCCAAGAAAACAATTACACAAGATTAGCTTTTGCTATTTTTGCCATCTTCCTTGCCTATGCCCAACAAGTATTACACACGCTCCTTTGCTTCCTGTACTGCCTCACTCTCACTCACTGAAGTTGTCAAAAAACATTCGTGAATCAGCGATTCACAATCATATAAATACCGCTGCAATTCTCCCCGTGATTGAGTCAAATTAGTTGATTCGTGCCGAGATTACTGTAAGAGTGCATCTCCAGTGGGAAGCTTGATTTCGCTTCCCTCCTGCACCCCCCCCCACCACCCCCCAACCCCCCAACAAAATCACCCCCTCGAGCAAATCCTTGTTGCGGAGTGACAGCTCAGATGTTCTTAGGGAAATCGTAATTAATTTAGATGCATTACGCAGGCAAGATGGGGGGGGGGGGGGGGGGGGGGGGGGGGGGGGGGGGGGGATGCAGCGCTGTCCTTTGAACGATGAAGCTAAATAGAAAATAATCTCTGCATCTTTGCATTAATAATACAACACATTCGCCTCTTTGCATGCATGATGCCTTGACACACTGCGACCAAAACAAACAAGTATAATACCCTATTTATCAAAACACAACATATATTACAGTAAAATACAGATAACCGACCAAAACATGATGCATTTTTCAGATTCTCCTCCTATACAGAATGGATTTAAAACCTGCATATCGATAGATAGATAGATAGATAGATAGATAGATAGATAGATAGATAGATAGATAGATAGATAGATAGATAGATAGATAGATAGATAGATAGATAGATAGATAGATAGATACATTAGATAGATAGATAGATAGATAGATAGATAGATAGATAGATAGATAGATAGATAGATAGATAGATAAGATAGATAGATAGATAGATATACAACACTCTTGATTGATTGATTAACTGATTGATTGATCAGTAAGTTTATTAATTGGTTGATAAGTTCTTCAATTGGTTGACTGATTAATTAAGTAGATGCAGGTTTACCCTTGTCAACATTCAGCGGCCTACCCAGCCCTGCTTTTCCTCCTCTCTCCTCCTCTCTCTCTCCTCCCCTCTCCTCTCTCTCTACCCTTTCTGTCTCTCTCTCCCCTCCCCTCTCTCTCTACCCTTTCTGTCTCTCTCTCCCCTCCCCTCTCCTCTCTCCCCTCCCTCTTTCTCTCCCCTCCCCTCTCTCTCTACCCTCTCTCTACCCTCTCTCTCTCCTCCCCTCTCCTCTCTCTCTACCCTTTCTGTCTCTCTCTCTCCTCCTCTCCTCTCTCCTCCCCCTCCCCCTCTCTCTCTCGCTCCCCTCCCCCTCTCTCCTCTACCCTCTCTCTCTCCTCCTCTCTCTCTCCTCCCCTCTCCTCTCTCTCTACCCTTTCTGTCTCTCTCTCTCCTCCTCTCTCTCTCCTCCCCTCCCCTCTCTCTCTCTCTCCCCTCCCCTCTCTCTCTACCCCTCTCTCTACCCCTCTCTCTCTCCTCCTCTCTCTCTCCTCCCCCTCTCCTCTCTCTCTCTACCCTTTCTGTCTCTCTCTCCCCCTCCCCTCTCCTCTCTCCCCTCCCCTCTCTCTTTCTCTCCCCTCCCCTCTCTCTCTACCCTCTCTCTACCCCTCTCTCTCTCCTCCCCTCTCCTCTCTCTCCCCTCTCCTTTCTCTCTACTCTCCCCTCTCTCTCTCTCTCTCTCTCTCTCTCTCTCTCTCTCTCTCCTCTCTACCCTCTCTCTCTCTGTCTCTCTCTCTCCTCTCTACCCTTTCTGTCCTCTCTCTCCCCTCCCCTCCCTCTCCTCTCTCCCCTCCCCTCTCCTCTCTCTCTTCCCCTCTCCTTTCTCTCTACTCTCCCCTCTCTCTCTCTCTCTCTCTCTCTCTCTCTCTCTCTCTCTCTCTCTGTCTCTCTCTCTCTCTCTCTCTCTCATTCGCAGTGTTTGTGCTGGGCTTTGCACATCCTCCCCAATCCGCTGCCCCTGCTGATGAATATTTCATCAGACGTTAAATATAGCCTCCCATCACCGAGCAGGCAGGGCACAGACACTCTCTCTCTCTCA
>CM050210.1:23386219-23396219 GCA_027475355.1 Coilia nasus | reverse complement strand
CGTCAGGAGAAATAGCACTCGTCTGCTGAATCACAAATCACTCGTCATTTCTTCTTCTTTTTTCATTAGAAAATTGCAGTTGAGGCACTGAAAAATGCTGTCTTGTTAAAAATGCATTTGGTCTATCCATATTCATCTACTCATCTGCCACTTAAGAGCTATTGTCACACACTCTGCAGGTAATAAGCCTAATGGCTTCTAAAGGCTGTGCCAAATGTTCAAAGAGAGCTAGATACCCCCTTCCGCCATTCATTCATTTCTTAAAAGTATTCGCTAATCTTGCTTTTTGGCAGCTCTGCTTAGCTCGCCCTAGTTTAAAAGCTCCACTCCCATTCGTTACATCGTAATGGATGTGTGTACTGTTTATACGGATGCCTACATATGGGCTGCCAAATGCGACAGATCTTATTTTGTATACTGTACAGAGCACATTTTGGCAGACATTTGTTCATTACAAATAAATATAACACCTTTATACCTGGCGTCTGTGAAAAATGCAAATATCATAACATTGTACGCACACCATACTGAGGAGAGCCAAGTAGGAGTACAGGACACAAAAAGGATTATTTTCTGTCGTGCCCTGAATTGACTGTTGTGCTTTGCATTTTGAGAACAAAAGACTAAATGCCCATCTCATTTTTCTGGACAGAGAGAACTTAATTTTATAGACAGAAGTAATTCTATCCATGTATGAGCCAAGGCCGTTGACTGTCCAGTTGCAGCAGAAAGAATTCAGTTAAACCTAAAGCATGACCTGGATTTTCTAAGGCTTCAGTGTCAGTCTGAAGGTCTATAAAAAATCTAGCTGTCTTTGCTTAAGTAAACAGAACACATCCTGCAATGTGCTGACTCATGGAAGTCAGTGCATTAGAGGAAAGACATTTTATGCACATCATGCTTTCTGCCATACAGTCTGTGAGTCCTACATTGTTTTCTGTGCACAAGAAAATGCACTCTCTTAAATATTTTGTAGACACATACTGTACAATAAGATGTGTGTGTGTGTGTGTGTGTGTGGTGTGTGTGTGTGTGTGTGTGTGTGTGCACCTCAAAGGCTGCCGGGCAGGCAGGCACATTAGGGTTCGTCAGGGACACTCTTCCATGCAGTAGCACTGGTTAATGCATTCGAGAAGTAGAAATAATTAAGGAGACTGTTACAGCTTTTAGCGAGGGGGTCAGACAAGAAAATGAGGAACAACTAGAAAAACCCACTTAGTCCCCCTTTTTCAAAGAAGATGTCTCTTACTGTCTCCTTGTTGGGAATCATGTCATCTTGGTCAAAGTACCTGAATACCTGCTTAATAATAGAGTCTATTTTTCTTGGTGCATTGACAATGGCCATTTCTCACTCTCCCTGTCATGTTGTTGGTTGGCAATTTCTTTTTCTCTGTTCTTCTTGGACTAAATTGACACTCTAAATATAACCAGACATTACTTTTCAGAACAAAACCTATCATGCCTGTCATTCTTCTACAGTTTCATTTCAACTGACATGTCTTGAGTTGGTCCTAAAGGCTGGTTAGTTTACCTGGGAAAAAAGTCAGTACATGCAGTGCTATGTAGGTCGGAGTAGACTGTTATAAAAGTGAGCTCAGATGCAGTACACTGTCAAAATGGAGAGACGCTGTAGGAGGGTTGATTGATTTCCACCTGGTATTTGTCCGATTAGATTCTACAACCTGGTTTGTGAGAAACAGCTATCCTTTATTGCATAGAAGCCTGAGACTCTCTTGACTACCAGCATGCATATAGCATTACTAATATGCAGCCAAGCATTTTTCCCAGAAGCTTATATGGATATAGATGCACTGTATGTTTGATAGTTAATTACTAACTTATATTTATGTGACATAATTATACATTGTTATAGCCCTTTCTGCATGTATATCATCCTAATGGGATTTTCTACAACTGATGAAAGAGGCTCAAATATGTCTTACAGTGAAGGTGCTTCTCAGAGATGCAATTCAAAAGACATGAATGCATTGCAACAGGAGCACATCTGGCTTTTCTGTATAAACTGTTATTCTAATCACATTGTTTGCATTGTAGCATTTTAATTCTTGCACTCAATAAGCCATGGGGGTGCCGGATTTCAAATCAAACATCCTTTTCTATGTTTTTATACACTGTCATTATCTGATAGGTATTGTTTGTATTCCTCAGCTACTGACTCAGAAGTAGAATCACTTAATGCAACAGAGTAGTTGAACCATATTGAATTAGATTTTTAAAAGGGCACGGGGACAATTTTGCTATTCTCTTATATACATAAAATCCACTTAATATCCTCACTGTGAATCTATTGATATTTCTCTGTGGACTGAAATGAATTTGGCCAAATAGGCAGTTTAGATGTGCATCTTGTTAGACACTGGAGGAAACCAGATCTATTTAATCTAGATCAGATCTGTGGAATCATGATGTGTTCAGGCCACAATGATTATTTCTTGTAAAACCATTCAGTGGGATTATTTATAAGGTTATACATGGTATTATACAGTAGATGTCATTTACAAGTTGACTGTACACAATGCATAGATGATGATACACAATATATGCATTATGCGTCATTTCCACTGGAGCATCTAGTTTTATGTATAGCGCAATGCATAATGAAGATGATATTCATGGGACATTTTTGTGGTGTTTCTCGTAATTTATGGGCTGCTGTTTAGAGCAGGAGTACAGAGACAGAGACCTGCGGAAAAAAGGAAAAAGAGACGTAAGAAAGTAAGAAAGCAAAATGGTTTGTCTTTTTCATTTTTTGTGACACAAAGGCATAACCTGGTTCAATGCCACTGTACACATATGGATTTATTTGGTTGAATGGACTCAAAGCAACCTGAAACACCCATTGTGATTTATTGCACCTGTTCTTTTCAGATGAAAAGCAAAGAATGTGCCAGGTCTAGGTGTACGTGTGCAGTTTATGTCTGTTTTCTTTAATTTCACGTTTCAAGTTTTGTGTCCATGTGATCTACACCTGTATAACATAATGTCTAGCATGTGTTTTCTAGCTTGTATTAGATATGACAGTGACAGCCCACAAGTAACACTCTGTAGCATATTTGTATACACTTGCTGATCATTTAGTGTCCCCAAGGTAGCCCTTAGGAAGGACGAAACCTACTGACTTCATCAAAATTCACAAACAGGAATCGATATGTAGCGCTGGTGGAAAGCTTTTGCGTGGCATTTTAAAGGCTCCCAAAACAACCTAGGGACCAGCTTGTTTATTGCACGATGGCCCAAATTTATGATGCCATTATACAATGAGTCACACCTGTCTAATTCAATCTGCATTCGCTTTAGGTGGAGAGAAATAATAACTGAGGAGAATGCCAAATGACCCACTTGTATGTTGTGTCGTGTATATATATATATATATATATATATGTGCTGTACATCCCTAACTAGTCAACTGAAGTAGGCAGAAGTAGCCTTCGGGCCGAAACCCCTGGCGTAGGATGTGAAGATGAATGCCTTTTTCATTCCTTGTTTATAATGACCAAGGCCAATTTGATCCCTAGAAATGATCCTCTGTTTGACGCATGTCATCTAACCTTGTGTTATTCCTCCACGTTGCTATGGACACGCATTATTCCAAACATATACATCATACCCTGGCAGGCATGGCAAAGTTTTTTTTTTCTCTCCCGAAGCCTTGCATGCAGCAGGCAGATTAGCCGATCGATCTCATGTCATAACAAACGGAGTGGGGGAGCTTTCATGCCGCAATCTGCAGCATTGATCCGGCGGCGCCGAGCTCTTTGTCGTTGACTGAGTCCCATCATTATGCAGCCTCTGGCCTCATACTGGGAAGCTTATTCTGGGTTATCTAAATATAGAGGGCTCTCTCTTTTTCTCTGTCTCCCACCCCTTCTCTCTCTTTCTCTCTCTTGTCCCGTCTTTCTCTCTCTCCCCCTCTCTCTTTCTCTCTCTCTCTCACACACACACACTCACACAGACGCACACACAAGCACAGAAATTTGGGTTTTCATTAAAGAAGGATGAATGCCTTTGTTTGGAACATTCACATTAGGCGGCCTGTTAGTGGATGAGGACATCTCCCCTGACTACGGCAGTCCTGCTCTGCTCCCACTGGCCACACCTCAGGAGAGAAAGAAAGAAAGAAAGAAAGAAAGAAAGAAAGAAAGAAAGAAAGAAAGAAAGAAAGAAAGAAAGAAAGAACCCTTATGCAACCACCGTTAGCCTCCTCATGCTTTTCCAGCTAAGCAGCCTTCACACACATTACTGCCACAGAGATCGACAGAGGGGGAGAGAGGGAGAGAAAGAGAGAGAGAGAGAGTAAGAAAGCCCGTAGGTCTCCACACATGTGCATACGTGTGTCACAGCGATCATTCACAGTCCCAAACAGAGGATAGAGAGACTGTTTTTTGAGGCAAGAGAGAGGGCAGCACAGCCATTACAGCTAAAACAAACCTCTAGTCAACAGATGTGCCTCCTATAACAGACTTGGCTGATTATGCCTGAAAGATTCATTCACTGGCTCCACCATAATGAATGATTCATGCCATATACATTAAGCGTACCTACACATATACAGCACATACAGTAAGTGTATCAGGCTCCATATATGTTAATGTGAGCGTGCTTACTGTAACCGCTATTATAGGATACAGCAGTAATGCCTGTCATGAGGTATTTCACTCAAGCGCATTCAGGTCTTACCTGTGTCTCGTTTAACAGCACGTCTTCCGAACTGACATTTTCTTTGGCACAGCAGGAGCTGTGGAGAGGAAAGTGTGACTATTCCTCTTCTTGCCAGTAGAGTTATGTTGTTTTCACCTCTACCTGGAGAAAGCAAATTGTGCATCAGTGTTTTATGTGATGCCATTGTTAAGGGGCTGGTGGAAATATAGCATGCAGCCATGAAGGCACTGAAGATGGCCTCTGGAATGAAGGGGGTAACTCGTTAGCTTTCCAGAAAACGCCTGTCAGGCTACAGCAGCAGCCCAAGAGGAGGAATCGCACACCGAGCCAAACAATACAAGCCTGAAGACATATTCATACAAACGTTACTTGAAGGGGGGAAAAAATTGCCTCAGCCCTAACAGCAGGGGAGTGCTGTGACCACACACACACATGCACACATAAACACGCACGCTAGCGCGCACACACGAACTCTCACACACACACACACACACACACACATACACAAAACACACATACACACAGAAAAACAAACACACAAAAGCTAGTGCCTGTGTGAGTCGTGTCCAGGTAAACACCATGTATTATTATTTTGGAAGATGCTGGCGGTGAGGACGAAAGAGAGGGAGCATTTCGGGCTTTCACCAGGAGGGAGGAAGAGAGAGGTGCTGTGTTTAGGATCTGGCTTTGCTGACACACACACACACAGACACGCATGTGTGCACAAACAAACACACATATGCACACACACACATGTACACACAAACACACACACACACTAACACACACACACACACACATATGCACACTTACACACGTACACCCACACCCACACACACACCCACACACACACCCACACACACACACACACACACACACACACACACACACACACACACACACACACACACAGCACTGCCCCCAGGGCCTGTCAGCGTGACCGGTGAAGGACAGGGCGCACTGTTACTGTGTTTACAGGCTGACAGATGTCTGTGCACAAACCCCATCTCAAGCTGTCAATGTGTTTGTGTGTGTGGGGAGGGGGGTGTTTATAGGTGGACGTGGGTAGGCATGAGAGTGTCTGTGTGTGTGTTTACTGTGTGTGTGTGTGCACATATGTGGCCGTGCGTAAGGGCTACAGGCAGGAAGGATTTGTGTACCTGCTTGTGTGTGTGTGTGTGTGTGTGTGTGTGTATGTGTGTGAGTGTCACCCTGGTGTGTGTGTATTCATGTGGACCAGCACCCATGCTACACCCAAGTCGTGACAAGCACACACACACACACACACAAGGTTTTTTTCCTTTAACCTGGCTCCTCCCGCCCCCCTACCACATGCCATTTGTCTCTGACAGACCGGACAGATTGATGGACAGAGCTGGGCAGGGCTAGCACGTCCAGCATGTCCCTGAGCTTGAAAAAACTTCCCTTCATACCCTCGGTAGCCTGGCACACGTCCTAAACAAGGCAGAGCAGCTCACGTAGGAAGAAAAAAAGGGAGGGGGGCTGGTTGTCATGGCAACGCAAAAGGTTAACTTCTGGGGTGTTAGCGTTAGCGAGGAGCGCAGAGCGAATCACTGTGGGACTCTGTCCCTTTCTGCGTAGAGGAGAGGCGTGATTCGTATTCACTAGAGACAGTCCGCTCTGATGGCATAATGTGTGACTAAAGACCCAGGGCGTGTGTCAGACAATCTTTGATGGCTGGCTTGGGTCAGAGATGATTTTTGGTAGCCTAACCTAGCGTTGTGGTGCGGGTAGAAAGTTCACTGCGCAGAGACTTTAAGGGCAGAACTGCATGCTGGGAAATTGAGCTCAGCATTCTCAAAGGACACTGTCTTGCTCTTTTTCCTCTGTCTCTGTCTCTCTCTCTCTCTGTCTCTCTCTCTCTCTCTCACACACACACACACACACACACTCTCTCTCTCTCTCTCACTGTCTGTCCGTGTCTCTCCCTCATACGTTCATATGTGCTGTGTTTGATGTGTTCAGCGGTAAACACTGAGACTGAGAACTCTCCCAGGAGTCTCTCCTGAGGCTTGCTGCACTGAAAACACACTAATGAGCGGGGTGATTACTGGGTACACATTCAGGAAAATGTTACAAATGTTAATGTACAGCAGTGTGTCCCTGCGGTGACTCTGAGGACAGGATGTATACATATTGGTGTGTGTGTGTGTGTGTGTGTGTGTGTGTGTGTGTGTGTGTGTGTGTGTGTGTGTGTGTGCGTGCGTGTGTGTGTGTGTGTGTGTGTGTGTTTTATTATGCATCTGTTGTTTTATTATCAGTCTATGAGTGAATGAAAAGGATTTTGTTGTGATGTGATTTTGGAGCGGATATCCCTGAGCAAAACAGAATTAACTTGAATCCTGGGAATTGTAGCATTTGTACCATTGCTGTTCTGTAATGGTGACGCGTGTTTACTTAAAATTCTGCTCTGTAAAAAAAAAAAAAATGTCCTTGTTGTTTTTGTGTGATTACAAATAATGGCTTTAATATTATATCAGTTCAGAACTGAGCTAGCATGTTTCATTAATGAAGTTGACATCAGTG
This sequence comes from Coilia nasus, assembly GCA_027475355.1. Lineage (NCBI taxonomy): Eukaryota > Metazoa > Chordata > Actinopteri > Clupeiformes > Engraulidae > Coilia > Coilia nasus. Next base: position 23,388,992 of record CM050210.1, on the reverse strand, counting down.
GTTTTTCGTCTACTTTTCATCTGGGCGTCTGTTCAGAGAAATAGCAATGGGCTACTCTAAATACGCAGAGGCACTGACTGCACCCAAGCAATATCTTTAATTTATTTTTATATATTTTTGTGCAAGTTTGGGTTCCAGTAAGTCAGAAGGCATCTGAATGCTGGTGCAAAAACTCAGTGTCAGTGCGATTGCAGTGGGAGTGACCTGAGGGCCTGATGATTCAATTCTGAGCTGCCGCTGCAAGGCTATTTCTTAACTTTCATCGTGGGAATTAAGCGGTGTAGATTGCTTTGAGCAAATGTGTGTGTGTGTGTGTGTGTGTGTGTGTGGTGGAAGGAAAAATGGTGAGGCTAATTTCAAAGGAGCTGAGATGAATCACTTTCAGCAGAGGCTGTATGCAAGCACAGAGGGAATGGGTTGGGGTGGCAGGTTTTTTTTGTTGGGGGGGGGGTGGTTCTGTCTGTTGACAAAAAGAACTGAGTGCAGGCAATTAACACATCAGCCCCAAGAAGTGACATCTCCAAAAAAAAAAGACTTTCAGACAGTCACATGGATCTGGTCGGAAGCTATACAATGAAGTATACAATGAACACTTGGTAGAACACGTGCGGTTGGTAGTAGTCTAAAAGAGCTACAGTATGCAGCCAAAAACAGTAAGCATCAATAACCTTTTAAAATCTTAATTTTAAAACACAGTTTTAAAGGTTACATACCTTACTATGAAGAGAACTGTATGGGAAGTATTTCGCACACAAAGCGTGTATTATGAAAGGGTCTTCGACTATCTATCTATCTATCTATGAACTAATATTATATATATATATATATATATATATATATATATATATAATATTAGTTCATAAATATAGTTCATATATATATATATATATATATATATATATATATATATATATATATAAGCAAATAGCACCAGTGACAAAGGAAGAAAGGAAAAAAACAGATGCGCTGTCGTTTTTTAACCTAGGCAACACGTCTGGGACTTAGAGGAAATCTTTATTGTGCTGTAGTCCTAATTAGCCAGAGCGTTTGGGGTCGGTTGGCTGTTGGTTTTTTCCACAACGGCTTTTTCAGCGACTTGTCGATTGGTCGCAGTGGCGGCAGCAGCGCAGCAGCAGCAGTAGCAGATAAAGGAGGTTGGTCGGTCCAGTGACCACGTTAAAAACTGCATTCCCACCAGACCAGATCTGATCTTTCTCTCTATCCTCACCCCACCTTTTTTCTTCCTCTGTCCTCCCTCTCGTGCGGTTTAATAATCTCATCAGCGATCAGTCATAAAATAGAGCTGATTCCCTAAAAGCTCATCAGAATATCCCCCTTGCATTGATCTGCACGTTCATTAATTCAATAAATGCCTTGCCTCCCTGGAGAAGATCCAGGTTCATGCATTTATTATGTGTACTTTGCCCCCTTTCCTCCCACCAGTCTCTCTCCCTTTTCATTTTAACTGGGAGATTTGGTCGTAAGATGGTACTCCTGGCTAATTCTGCCTCCTTTCCTCTGCATCAGGCCCAAGGGCATTAGCCTTCTTTACGGACCTCGGTGGCAGTAAGCAACATCCAGGCTCTGTCGTTGTCACGTGACCTCGGACAGATGTCCGTTGATTGAGGCCGTAGGCCTGGCGAAGAGAGAAGCGAGGCCATTTGGTGGCAAGAAGGAGAGGAGAGAAGAGGAGAGGAGGCGAGGACATACTGTATACACGCAATCTGAATCCGACCGTGTGTGTGTGTGTGTGAGAGAGACCAGTTGTGTTCCATTTTCTATTTTCACAGTGCGGCATAAAAATAACTAACCTTTGATCAGTGGCTGGGGAAATTATGAGAGCCATAATTCATGTGTTGCCCATGGAGACCCATCAGAGTGGACAACTAAAGCCCGAGTTTATGCGCATATTAATGTAATAATAAAAATAATAGCAATCCAGGTCACTGCAATGAAACTGCACTGTGCTATTGTAACACATATGTTTACTACCAACAGCTGCCACAGTAGAGTTTACAGCTTTTACCACTAGAGTCCAACAAGAGTGATGAGGGTATAGATGGATGCTTTAAGGTACAGCCTACAACAACTGTTATACTTGTCAAATTCTCTAAATTACTTATCCCAGTTCTTTTACTTTCTGTTCCTTGCATAGCTCTGGTTTCATAAGCAAAATATTCTGTCTCAGCCAATCAGCACACTGTGTCAGGTACAGTAGATGTAGAGCAGTAATCTGATTGACAGCTTAAATAATGTCACCCATTTGCCAAAAATTGCAGACTACTCTACTTTTAACAGCAATCAGCAGTTGCAGCTGTTCAGCTATTTTGCGTGTTTTATTCCGTTGTGTTTCAGTAATAAGAAGAGTATGACACTGGAATAGAAATTAGGTTGTGTCACATATTATTGTCTAATGCTGCATCGGCATCTTATTGGCATATTTTATGTTAGATAGTTGATATTATCACTATGCTTTCCTAGGTCTCATAATCTTTATGACGATGATGCAGATGAACAGTGAGGTCTGCAGTGGAATGCAGTGTCAGCTCAAACCTGCAAACAGAATGAAATAAAATAAAAACACTACCATAAAACACAGCAATAATACCACAGCAGAACTAATCCGCAAATCCCAGTGTATCAGCGCTGTAATGAAACAAACATGACCTGTGACCCCGCGCAGCATAAACAAACTGGTCTACACTCTGGATAACTTCCTGTGTCTGTATTTACCATTTTTTACCATTTTGCATGCAGCTTCAGTACACACACA
>CM050210.1:23368719-23381219 GCA_027475355.1 Coilia nasus | reverse complement strand
TGTACAGAGATGAGATTTTTGCACCACCTACACTCTCTGGAGGGGTGCAATTCTAGGAAATGAATGGATAAGCTAAGAGAGAGGGGGGGGGGGGGCAGAGAGAGGGAGACCGAGAGAGAGAGAGAGAGAGAGAGAGAGAGAGAGACAGGGAGAGAGAGAAAGAGAGGGAGACAGGAAGAGAGAGAAAGACAGAGGGGAGACCGAGAGAGAGAGATAGAGAGGGAGACAGAGAGACTGAGAGAAGGAGAGAGACACAGAGAGTAAGAGAGTGCATAAGCAAGAAAGGGAGAATTTTAATGAATAAATAGTATTTTTCTGCACAATGCAGCAGCAAATCTGATAGAGGAGATAGCAGTGCAGGCAAGGATAGCGGGCACCAATGATAAAGAAATACTCATATGAAGCATACAGCCAATCCATCTGCCAGTACCAGACAGCCATATTAACAGGATATGATGGGGGTAAAAAATTGAATAAATGAATCATGTTAATGATTGGAATGTTCTGGTTTTCGCTCTTCTTTTTTCATCCTTCCTTTGTGGGTTTTTTTTTTCTCTTTTTTTTGACAAAGAGAAACCAGTCGGCGATTAAATTGTCATCGTGCTGTCAGATTTTGACGGCGTGCGTTAATCCAAGACGTCCCCGCTCCTCGTCTCTCCTGTTCTACAGGGAACCACCCTCAGTCTCACACTAACAGACACAGACACACACACACACACACACACACACACACACACACACACACACACACACACACACACACGCACACACACACACACACACTCACACACACACAAACACACACACACCAAAGCCCCAATCCACTTTCGTGTGTTTCAGCACTGCATAAATCCCCAGAAGGAAACTGCACGGCAGTTGAAGGAAAAAGAAATTTTCTTTCTCTCTTCTTTTTTCTAAAAAAATGAAAGAATGATTTTACCTGGAAGGAAAACCACATTTGTACTCAGCTGAGCTGGCATACAGAAGAAACTGGAAGAAACTGTTGTGCCATATATGTAGGCCTGCTATGTTCTGTTTACCGTGGCTAAATTATTTCATGTTAATGGCATTATGTACTGTATAGGCTACACCTACCCTTAGGAAAAAGCACTGCAGAGAGCAATAAGAATCGTATAGTATTTTCAACATTTTATCATAAAAAATATTATTAGAATACTACAAATACTATAGAATTTTACAGCATTTTGGGACATTTTACTATTGCAATATATGATTGTACTACAGGAATACTACAGGGAGGAAAAACATAGAAGCATTTATACAGGGATGGTAGCAGTACTATAGAGGCATTATATAACTATTATAATAATATAGAGAGGACCTTTTTCATTAGGTAGTTAGACAGTGTCTTACCCAGCAGCTTCATGCTACTCTCTCTGTTTCATAAAAGCAACTGTAGCCATGACCTGACTTACCGGAGAGTCATATAATTATATCTCATTTAATCATCCCATCACAGTACACTTATACAGTTACAATATTTGGTAGTCTATTTCCTCAGTAATGTAGTATGCTACATTAAGCTAGAAACAGCACTGAAATACACTGAGATACACTATGCTCAACAGTTGCAGTGCAGTGATGAGGCATATTTTGTGTTTTGCCATGGCTGCATATGCAAGGCCCAGCAACGCTCCTGCCCCTTCTCGAATGACACAACACATTTGCCGTTAAATGAAGCGCCTCGGCATCAGCATGCGTGCCGTATAATGAGGCAGCCGGCCTCACAGGGCCGTCAGCTCAGCTCAGCTCGGCTTGGCGTCATCCACACCACACCGACAACCACCACCTCTGACCGACCGACCAACACAGAGAGACAGGACGAGCGGACGAAATCTGTGGCGCGATCTGGTCCTCCCCTCTCCCTCGAGCTCAGCTGGCATGGAGGCAGAACCATCTGTGGGCCTTTTTCATTTCCGGCTGTTTAAGTGGATTACTTACACAGTGACAGAAACGCACACACAGTTCTACACACACACACACACACACACACACACCACACACACACACACACACACCACACACACACACACACACACACACACACACACACACACACACACACACACACACACACACACACACAGCTACAGCTACTTGTGTGTAATTGAGGCGTGCGTGTTTAAACACAGACACATGTCCTGCGTCTGTTTGGATAGGAGGCGTTCGTTAGTGTCGAGAGCAGCAACACCAGCAGCAGCAGCAGCAGCAGCAGCCTGGCAGACTGTGAAATAAAAAAAGGGGGGGCGGAGGTGTGTGTAAGGGGGCGTTTAACGGACGAATAGCACTCTCAAAACACACACACACACATACATAGACAGGCAACAAAACATTTGCTGAAGAATGTGGTTAAGTGAAGTGCTTCCAAGGAGTGTGAAGAGGGGCAGTGCTGTGGAGGTTGTTGGCGTATGGATGTGGGTGTAGATACACCCATAAGGCAGAGAGAATCTGTGACTGTTGTTCAGAATGGCAGGGAGAAAAGAGAAGGGAGGGGGAGTGACAGACAGAGAGAGAGAGAGAGAGAGAGAGAGAGAGATGAGAGAGAGAGATGAGAGAGAGAGAGAGAGAGAGAGAAAGATGGAGGGAGATTTAGTCATGGAGGTGGCAAAAAAGACTGACACATGCTTTAAAAAAAGAAAACTCAAACAAACTGATGGGAAGAGACAGCGTGACTTATAAATACAGCGGAGAAACAGCACCGAAAGCAAACACTGACGCATGGAATGAAACACAATCGCATTATCCCATTTCAGTGTTATAGCCTCTCTCCCACCCCTGCCTGCCGGCCTTGTCACTTTGACCTGCAGTGGCTCCATAGAGCCGCTGTGGATAGGGGGCGCTGTGCATTTTATTGGCGCGTCGTTGTTTGTTCTCGCAGGCCTGGCACACTGGGGGCCACGGCGGGAGAAAAGCAGATGGAACGCTGGCAGAATTGAATTTGAATGGAATTGAGAGGAGTGAAGGGCCGAGTGATGGAACGAGACAGAGAGACAGAGGAGGAGAGGCGAGTATCTCTCCCCCGAGTGAGCGAGTTGTCAGAGAAGGCGCTTGACGTAATTAATCATCGTAAGTGAGCTAACAGTGAGAGAAAGGGGGGAATAAATGTCCTCTAATGATATCAGATGGGCACACTTAAGGGTGGGGGTTGGTTTGGACGTGTAGAGTGGCCACGTCATTGGATGTTGTCCCCGGTGCTGTGTTGCGTCAAGACCTTCATTTCACACGCGCCTTACGCACAGTCAGGGAACCTATAGGGCAAACCCAACAAAAACAAAAAACAAAACCTTAGCCTTTTGTGTTCCCCTCTTCTAGAAAATGGTATTTGTTCATCAGCCATTTTAAGTTATCATTTGTACCGCACCACCCAACAGAAAAGCCATCATATATGTAATTTCTTCCCACCTCCGGCAGGCTGATGACTCAGGACTAGATGGCATCGCTTTCTCCCTTTCAACTTGATTTAATGCCCGCTAGTCTTCTGACGGAGTGCCATTGTAAGCCTGACACGGCAAGTAGGCCAAGAACTGTCACTTGTAATTGACCGTTGTTTTATCTGACTGCCCACTTCGACCCCCCTACCCACCCCCCCGCTCTGCCCAAAGGACCTAGGATGTGTCAGCCAGAACATGCATGCGTCTCTGACATATGCTCAAGTGGCTATTTGCTGCCAGTTATGAGCTGTGTAATCGCTCAGGCTACAGGTATGCATAAGTGACGACGTTTATGGCTCCCATTGGATGTCCTGATTATTCCCTGGCGTCTGCTTAATGACCTCCCACCTCACAGTATTGGATCATTTTAGGTCATGATGGCTGGCTCCTAATGAAGTCCTTGCCTGCAGGTACAGGAAGTTGTCAAAGGGAAGTGGAACCACTTTTAGCCTGCCCATTTCCCTACATGGTAAATTAATGGCAAGTGCAAATTCCTTTTCTTTCTCTCCTTGTTCTATAAAAAGTGTTTGAATATTTTCCACATTTTGTAGGATGCTTTATATGAATTTCCCTGGGTTATATCGGTGGAACAGTGGTACACATTATGAAGTATAAATTGCATGATACTGTACCGTTTTACTTGAATAATTTAGTAACGGTTCAACTGGCAGTCATTAGACAAGCACTGTGGGCAAAATATCCATCCAATTTAAGATATTTATTTTCAAAATGAGGCTGGATGTGCAGCCAAATGGACTTTATTCTCATCCTTTGTCTCTGCCAAGCTCTGGGTTCTGTTTTAAAGTAAAGTTCCGGTGAAATAGGGCTTGTAATTACAAGTTGATTAATTTGTTTGGGCACTTGTTTAACAGCTCAGTGCAAGTTTGCAGGAGACTCAGAGGCCTGACTGATTTGTGTTGACATCGTTGTTGAGTCAAATTAATGCAATTCTGTGAGTCAACCACACTCCCCCATCTTTACTGCACATATCTCTAAACACTACAACAAGAAAGCTCATATTTATCGTACTTTTCATAGGGGTACTGGGAGGTGCACATAAGCCTCGACGCAAATGTTGGTTCATGTTTCTGCCGTAATACACCAATACAAGCCCAAACACTACCAAAGACAGCAAATTTGCCCACAACCTTATTCATGACTATGCATGCTTCAAAAACATGTACACATGTACAAATGCAAACATACCCAGCAAGCATACCCGCAAACATACTCAGCAAGACAGAACAATGTAATTCCTCTCTTGTAATAGGTTAAACTTATCTATTGTTCTTGTAATCGAACATTCATAATGGATTTGGAAGAGAGAGGAAGCTGAGAGAGAGAGAGAGAAAGAGAGAGAGGAGAGAGAAAGTGAGAGACAGAAACAGAAGGAGAGAGAGATGCAAAGCACTTCTTGACAAGGCGTCCCTTTCAAGTCATAAGGTTGATGTGCTAATTGGATGCAAATGTTCTTCTCCTTGTGCCCAAACTTTGACAGAATGTGTGAGGCAGAATCACAATCTGAGGAGCAGGGTGTGTTTGCTATAAATAATCCGAGTTAACAGGAAGTTGTGATTCTGCAATAAACTGTGTGAACCAATACAGCTGGGGGGGGGGGGGGGGGGGGGTGAGTGATGGGAGTTTAGAGATTGCCTGGATGAGGCTCTGACATGTCTGAATAGAGCCTTGTGTTCTCCACGCTTGCATCCCTGCTACTGTGAGCCGATCCTCAATGTGTGTACTAAATAACATACTAATAAACGGACCCTCCGGGTCTTTTAAATACTGTGCAAATGAGATAGCATGACATCAGTTTCTCGAGTGTCAGCAAATGCAGATTTTTTTTTTGCACTGTAGTTCAGTTGATGTTATGCACTTTAGCATGGCTAAGTGTATTAGCAAGTGATTATAAAGGCACTGTGTGTTCTCATCCTCTGACCTCTCCCTCTTACTGTTACTCTCTCTGTTCCCCCTTCGTTTAAGAGTCTGCCTAGCGACTGACAGCCCCACAGCTGCTGCACGACATTTGCAATCAGTTTTTAAGGCTAAGCTAAATATGGGCTGTCTGACTCAGGATTTAGAACTCAGTCTGTTTTTTTTTTTTTTTTTTTTTTTTGTTAAATCGCAATGACTTTGTAAAAAGTGGTTCATTTGTATTTATTCTAAAACAAGTAAGACAGCTATGACTAAAGTTTTACTTTAACGAGAGCACAATTTGTGCAATGTGAAAACTTTGCAAAGTTCAGTCTTTTTTGATGAAGATCAACAGAAGCGGGCACAGCTGACGACTGTAGGTGTATGCCTTCTGACACGAACACGTCGACCGAGCAGAGCTTCTTCCCTCATTCTGCGAGTACAAAGGGAAGTGGCTGAGTCTGTCTTAACCGCGTGCGGAGCACAGCACAGCCAGTCAGAACTGGCTGTCAGAACTGGCCATCCTGTTGCTTCTCTCTCACACACAGACACACACTGTCAGATTAAATCCTATTTCCAGTTCTGTCTGTCTGCCTGTGTCTCATCCCAGTAGTCAGCTTCTTTGTCCAGCATATCTGCTATAATGCGTCTGCAGAAAGGAAGGCTGAAAAAAGAAGAGAAGAAAAAAGCCAAGTAGCGAGACAGTACTTTTGTTCCAGGAAGTGGAAGTGGAACGTAAAACGAAAGGACCCATCAAAGCACTGCAGTTTCCATATCACCTCTGCTCCTGTCTGTCTCTCCGACTGTACTCTGTCTGTGGCTTTGTTTATGCATCTGTCGGGGCGCATAGGGATATTCTGTCTGGATCTGCCAGACAAACCACTTGTCTTGCATGGACTGCTGTTTAGGCCAGAGAGAGTTTAGGCCTGGGAGCTGCCCCTCATGCCATTGTTTGGGTGTGTGTAAATATGTGTGTGGGTCCGTTCAAGTCTTTGTGTGTGAGTGGGAGAGTGTGTGTGTGTGTGTGTGTGAGTGGATGCTGACCATCATTAATCTGCATTACATTGAAGAAAGCAGGACTGTCAACCAACCCCACAAAATACACACACACACACACACACACACACATACATGCACACACACATGCATATTCACACTCACAAGTTCATCTGCCATCACACTTCCCTCTCATGCCCTGTAGTTCTCACAGTTTACATAGGTCATGACAGTTTAATCACCACTTTTAGCCCCACACAACAACAGATTCATGCTGACACTTTTTGTAATATCAGAAAACAAAAAAGGATGTTTTCAGTCCATCGTATTTGTTTTTCTGCTGTTTCTCCTGTAGAAAACAAATAATGGAGTGGCTGTTAATGCGTAGATTTTAGTGCAAAAATCTCAAGTATTTTTGCCTATTTTTGGGTGATCAGGGTGACTAGATCTGACATATATTCTTTTTTTACCTGCTTACTCTTGACAAATCACTTAGTCAAAAACGGAAACACATAAAGCTGAAACTGTCTCTATTATTCTTGAATAATCTCCAACGGATGCCGTGCAGTTGTCTTCAAAGAGAACATTGCATGCATGGCACCTCTCCAAAGAGGGAAAAAGGGACAACAAGAAAAAAAATGCAATTTATTGTCTCCTTTGGTGCTTCATTTGCTGCTGAATTCGACAGCTGGCTATTCGCACACAATCCATAGTTATCATCACCGGTCAGGAGGATATTGAATCAGAGGGAGAAAAGGGTGGGGGGGGGTAGATATTACAGCTCCATTTCTGGCAGCTCTCAGCGTGTCTGTCTATCTGTCTGTCGGTCTGTCTCACATGGTCTGTCTTTTCACTCGGGGCAGTCTCACATGGTCTGTTTTAACTCAGGGCAGAGGAATGGAGTCCTCACTCGCCATGCAGGAGCCTTTAGTAATCTCCAAGCCCCTGGTAATGAACTGCTGAAGCTAATGAGCTCAAGGATATCACCCATGGATGAGGAGTTTCTCGAGCTGCCGATTACCATTGGAGTTACTGACGAGCCGCGCAGTGCGTGTTAAGGACGGCGAAACATTAGGCCGTTCCGCGTTCCGCTCCCCTGGCAAATCCCGAACGCCAAGCGCCGAGCTCCGCCCCGACTTAAGATATTGGGTTCGTCCTTCGGAGCTCTCCTGTAAGAACCAACGAATAGCAGTACCAGCGCCTTGCAAGCTTCCGCTGCTGTCGTAGACTCCACATGATGGGTTTTTAATGTGAACCTTTAGCAGGATGTGTGGTGCTCTTCAGGATGTGAGAGATCCCTGTTGGCACATTATTACCTTGTTGTAGCCTGTGCCATCATTTCTGTTAAAAGCGGCAAGGTTGAATACACGATGTGTGGAAGATTAATCTTAGCGAAAATAAGACCGTGCCTATGGGTAACACTATGCATTATGGAGCATTTTAGTGCCAGCAAGTTGAGCAGATTTGTCCACATTGCAGGCTTTTACAGAACAAAAACCAAGGAAACGTACCTTTGGTGCAACAAGGCCATAATTGTTCATGTTTATATTCGTCTAAAATCATAGAGATTATAGATAACAGCAACAAAAATGCTAATTCTTTTTTTTTCCCCATCATCCACTAAATGAAAATTCCCTGAGGGCAGAATAAACAAACAAAGAGCAAGACCTTTTTTTCATTCTTTCTTTATCTCTCTGCTCACTCCTCTGAACATTTTATACACTGATTCATATTTAATGTGGTTAGTCAAACAAGAAGAAAATACCATACCTTGTCTTCTCCTTTAATAAGGGTCTTGGGCTTGAGGAGAGACAGTGTTTGTGTGTGTGTGTGTGTGTGTGTGTGTGTGTGTGTGTGTGTGTGTGTGTGTGTGTGTGTATGCATGTGTGTTTTTCTGTGTGTGTGTGTGTGTGTGCATACGTGTGTGCATGCGTTGTGTGTATGCATGTGTGTTTGTTTTTCTGTGCGTGTGTGTGTATGTGTGTGTGTGCCTGCGTGCCTGCGTGCCTGCGTACGTGAATTACAATCCACTGAATTGTTTCACTCACTGGTTACTAAGGGCGCAGTGTCATGATTTTTAATAGGCTGTCATCTCTAGTGAGTGATGCTTGTAAAACGGCCACTCGCATTAATACCAGTCCATAAGAGAGAGAAAGAGAGAGAAAGGAGAGAGAGAGAGAGAGAGAAAGAGAGAGAGGGAGAGAGGAGAATAATTGTAAATGAACATGCAGGACAGAAAGAGACAGAGAGAGAGGGCAAAAGACAAGGATTGCTCACTAAATGTCGTGCTCTCTAAAGACAGTGGTGCTATTATGCTCAGCCAATGGGATGGACATTGCACCTGGCACTTAGTTGTTTTTGGCAGACTTTTAAAAAGGTATTTATTTCTTTTTTATTTTGTAGGAGGTAGCAAAGAGGGCCACAGAGCTGCTTTATCACCCCCTATTAGTGGCAGTGTCCACACCATTATGAGCAAGCGAGAGAGAACCGATCGATCAGACTTCCGCTGCCTGCCCGTGGGGAAGCGGTGGGGTGGGATGGGGTGGGGTGGAGTGGGGGATTGAGGAGAGAAGGCCTTGTGGATCCGACACACACACACACAAACACACACACACGTGCACTAACATACACAGGCACACACACAACACACACACACACACACACATGCGCACACACGTACACACATACACACAGACACACACACACACACGTGCACTAACCATACACATACAGACAGACACAGACACATCCACACACAGACACACACACATCCACACACACACACACACACACACACACACACACATACACGCACACACATACGGCACACACATACACACATACACACAGACACACACACACACGTGCACTAAACATACACAGGCATACACAAGCACACTCACACACGCGCACACACATGCGCACACACACACACATCCACACACAGACACACACACATCCACACACACACACACACACACACACACACACACACACACACACACACACACACACACACACACCTCTCTCTCTCCACCAACCTTCACCTCCATAAATCTGCATGGTCCTCGGAGGTGTGTAAACACTTCTGGCCACTTGCTCCCCTTCGCAGCCTGTAATCACACCACTGGTGCTTTACACTCTCCGTGCGACCCTGTGAGGGTGAGCTCCCCTCGTCCTCTATAGACTCCGGCCCACACATAAATGCGGAGAGCATCGTAAAAAAAAGGTTGGGGAGAAAATAAATAAATAGATAAATAGATAAATAGATAAATAGATAAATAGATAAATAGATAAATAAGGTGCAGGAGTGGAAGTCAAAATGTGAAACTGGGGAGTGCTGTGGCCTCCAGGCTATTGATCCTTGTCATGGGGCTAGTGGGGTTGTGACAAGGCTAGACGCCTCCGATCAGGTGGCACCTGCAATTTGCCTTGGAGTACCTGCCTCAGGAAAGATGGGTAGGTATGTGTATGTGTGTGTGTGCGTGTGTGTGTGTGTGTGTGTGTGTGTGGTGTGTGTGTGTGTGTGTGTGTGTGTGTGTGTGTGTGTGTGTGTGTGTGTGTGTGTGTGTGTGTGTGTCTGTACAGACCAATGACCCGAAAAATATAGGGAAGGGAAGCAAAGCAGAGATCAGTGTATACTGTGCCCAGCAAGACTTGCAACACAGAAAACACAGCACCATTTTCTGAAGACTGCTTGAAAAAGAAAGGAGAGAAAGGGGTTAGAGAGAGACAGACAGAAAGAGAGAGAGAGAGAGAAAGGAAGGGGGGGGTGGGTGGGTGGGTGTGTGGTTGTCAGAATGAGAAAACAGTATTTCCCACTGTGTTTTGATGACAGGGTAAGGTCAGAGTAATATTCCAGCCCTAGTAAAAACGGGAGGTCTCGGTTATGCACCACAGTCCTCTATGCTTACCCAGTCATATAGAGATGGAAAGGCTGGTGTGTGTGTGTGTGTGTGTGTGTGTGTGTGTGTGTGGTGTGTGTGTGTGTGCGCAGGAGTGTATGTAAGGGGAGAGGGGGTAAGGGAAAGGAGAGTACACACTACAGTAGAGAAAGAGGGATAGTGGATGAATAAATCCTAGAGAGAAAAAAAAAACAGAGCGAGAGAGAACAGGTTGATGACGGAGGTAGGGATTAGAGAGAGAGAGAGGGAAAGCAAGTGAAAAAGAGACAAGGGGGATGAGAGGAGAGACTGCAGAGTAAAAATAATGAGAGATAGAGAAAGAGAGAGAGAGAAAGAGAAGATAGGACATAGTAGCTGAATGAGCTGGAGGCTGAAAGGGAGCTAGAGATAAAAAAAGAGTGAATGAGAGCAAGCGACTGGAAGAGAGAGAGAGCAGCTGGATGAGAGAGAGAGAAAAAGAGAGAGAGGGAGAGAGAGCAGGTGAAAGGGGGGGATGTGGTGGAGGAAGAGAGACTGAAAAAGTAGGTGAATAATGGAAGCAAGGGGGGAGGAAGGGAGAGACAGAGAAACATAGAATGAGCAGGTAGATATGAGCAAACCAGACAGAGAGAAAGAAACAGAGAGAGGGGGGAGGAGAGAGAGAAAGAGGGAAAGGTAGATATGAACAAAGCATAGAAAAGAGAGAGAGAGAGAGAGAAAGAGCAGGTGAAGTGAATAACCAGAAGACATAGAGAGTGGGCAGCCCACCCCAACACTGCACTGCTAAGAGGTCTGGACCCCTCTCTCTCCCGCTCCCTTACGCTCTCCCGCTCCCTCACCTTGAGCCACTGGCCACCGAGGTAGGAGGAAGAGGAGGAGGAGGGAGGAGAGGAAGGAGGAAGAGGAGAGGGCAGGAGATGCTTATCAGGAACTCCCCAACCCAGGCGCGAGAGGAACGGATACAGCTCCTAATCACGCTCCCTGGGACTCGCTGCTCTGCATATCTTAACTCCATCCCGCGTGCCTGATGAGCCGAGCGAACACGCGAACACACACACACACACACATACAAGCATACAAGCAGGCACACACACATGCATACAAGCGTGCACACACACACAAACACATACATACAAGTGTGTACACACACACACACAAACACACACACACACACACACACACACACACACACACACACACACACACACACACACACACACACACACACACACACACATACACCTGCAAGTGCTTGCAAGGCTGTCAGCAAAACAGCAGAGGGGGTGAAAAACGAAAAAAAATGTGTGGTGCAGCTTTTACATGGAAATCAGGTGCTTTGCATTGGATCAAAAAACACCTATGTCTTATTTGTGCTAATCCCCATCATGCTTCATGCTTGCGTGTCATTTGCCTGTCTGTTTTTTTTATTTTTGTAGCATTAGCTGATATTCGGTTAAGGGGGGGGGGGGGGGGGGGGGGGGGGGGGTGCTGCAACTTAAGGTATGAAGGAGAGGGGAGAGAAAGAAGAGGTATGGCCCCTGGCAACAAACAAGTACAGCTGGAAGGGGTGGAGGTGGCAGTGCTGTTGGTGTTGCTGGATGGTTTGGGTGTGCTGTGGGTGTGTGTGTGGGTGTGTGGTGTGTGTGTGCACTTCATCTTTTTTTGCCTACCTTGCAGAGAGTAAATCGTCACACTATCACACTAGCCCACCCCACCACACCCCGCCCTGACGTGCCACTCCTCATCCCGAAGCCATCAAATTACATCAAGTCTCGTCACCGTCTGTCACTCGTGGTTATGTAAGGTAGCACACTGCTGAGAGCTCTCTGTCTCCCTCGTTTTTTTATTTTATTCACCCCTCCAATTCTTAATCCCAGTTTACCCCTGTCTATCTTCTCTTCCCTTCCTCAACCCACTGTAACATTGCTCTCTCTCTCTCTCTCTCTCCCTATCTCTCTCTCTCTCTCTCTCTCTCTCTCTCTGTCTCTCTTCCTCCCCACCCCCCCCCCCCCCCCCCCCCCCCCCCCCTCTTCTGTCAGTCTCTTCAGTCTATGAGGTAATGGAGATAGCTGATGCTATGGCATGATGCAATAACTGTGTGACATTACTGTCATTGGCGCCACTGGGCCTTTTTACTGGCTCCCCATGGCCCAGGAAAAATCAGCTGTGTTCCAGTAAAAGTAACAATCTAGTTTCTTTGGCCGATTAATTAAGATCAGCAGTAGGCTGTAAGAAAAGAGTGTATTTCTAACTT
>CM050210.1:23341219-23363719 GCA_027475355.1 Coilia nasus | reverse complement strand
CTGCAAAGTCCATGCGAAGCCTATTAAAAGTCAAATCCCAACACTCAGAACACAGTGTACTATTGGAATTTGGCAATTGGAAGCCTAATAGCAGCAAAATAAATAAATTAAACAAAAAGGTGAGTTGAATCTTGAAAGCACTGTCTGTGCATGTTATTCTCTCTCTCTCTTTCTCTCTCTCTCTCTCTCTCTCTCTCTCTCTCTTTCTTTCTCTCTCTCTCTCACACACACTCTTTTTCTCTCTCTCTGCCTCCTCTCAAAGCCATTTGAAGTGGATCACTCTCTCGTTCCCTCGCATGGAAATAAACCGTATCGGAATAAAATACAGTGCCGACGCGCCGTGCCACTCTGGCGGAAATCCTTTGCCTTTGAACCTCCTGTTAATGGGACCCTGGCTGAGAGTGGTAACAAATGTGTGCTTTTCAGTCTGACTAAAGAAAATCGATCACCAGATCAACGCCAAGCCCAGAGAGTCTCCTTTAAAGAAAAAAAAGTAGCGAGCGGATTTACATTCTCTGCTGTTTGCTGCTGAGCTTTTTCTCGGAAGCACTGATTGAAGGAGATGCCTTGAGATGTGTTGTTGAGAGAGAGGCAGAGAGAGGGGGGGGGGGGGGGAATAGAAAGAGAAATCGAGGGAGTGAGAGAAATAGAGTGGTGTGTTTACATGTGATCGGTTTATTTTCCTACTGAGGATAAAAAAGAAAGAAACTTCCAGGCTCTCTTTTCGTAGACCAGCTCCTGCTGAGGCGATAGCTCCTTTATTCCTTTTCCTCTTCTCTCACGCCTCCAACACAAGGAAAAGGAAGGTATTGCCAAAGCTAAGGGATGCACTGGCAATGCAAATCCCCTTTGTGTCACGCTAATAAAGCATGGGGATTCTGGGTAACCAGCAGCAATAGGTGTGTTGAGTTCTCACATACGATACACCTCCCACCTCCCTTAACTGAACTGGTGAAGTCTGTGATATTTGTCCATCTGTCGGTCAGCCCTTAATGTTTCTCCACAGGAGAGGTTCGTCTCCCGTTTCCATGATGAAGGAGCGGGCCCCTCTTTTGACATTGATGCATTCTGCAGCTGTTTGATAAGGTTCAGGCTCGTGGGAGTTATTTTGTATTCAGCGGTTGTCCATCATCAGATTGCCATCCTTTTACACGCATGGATGGCTGGCGCACTTACTTCACAAACCAACAGGAGTACAGTAGCAACTGGGCAGAGTGTTTCCAGCTTGCTTTTTACTGCTTTTTACTGTGTGTGTGTGTGTGTGTGTGTGTGCGTGTGTGTGTGTGTGTGTGTGTGAGAGAGCAGTGCTGCCTTGTGATTTGTAGTTTGTGTGTATGCTGCTTGTGTGCATATATTTTGTGCGGATGTTGCATAGTATGCGTGTGTTTGTGCGCATGTGTGTCTAATGTCTAATCTCAACCAGACGGCCATTTCAGGTTTTAAAGCATCGATACATTTATTATTCCATTAAACCTGACTGAGGTCAGAGAACCTCATTAGGGGGTGGGCTTTGAGCTCGGTCTCTGTGAGGAATTAATCAGCACACAGAGTCACGCTGAATTACGCCTTTTCCATGCTTTAGATTTCCGCTGCCGTCCCCTTTCCAGCTGCCTTTTCAGTCTCACAAACAAGACGTGAGAGAGAGAGAGAGCGAGAGAGAGAGAGAGAGAGAGAGAGAGAAAGAGAAGGAAAGGTAGATTGAGAGAGATAGAGAGAAAGAACAAAGCTATTCCAGATTGATCTGCTTTTGCATGCTACCTTCAGCGACTTTCTTTCTCTCTTTTTCATTCTCCCCCTCTCTCTCTTTCACTCCCTTTGCTTTCCCTTCCAATCAATCAGTCAAACATGCTTTTGTTTTGACATTAAGATGCGACCTTGCTTGCCATTCAGTCTGCAGCAGAGAACTGGAAAGAGCTGGGTTTTTTTTTGGTCTATTCTATTCCTCCCCATGAAGGAATTGGACAAATGAGCTTCTGTGTTTGTGTTTGTGTGTGTGTGTGTGTGTGTGTGTGTGTGTGTGTGTGTGTGTGTGTGTGTGTGTGTGTGTGTGTGTGTGTGTGTGTGTGTGTGTGTATACATGTGTGTGTGTGTGTGTGTGTGTGTGTGTGTGTGTGTGTGTTTGTTGGGAATCATGTTTGTAAAGGCAAACTCCACGTGAGTACTTTATGACTCACTGCCACCTCTTGGGTTCTAATGAGCAGTGCCCTTTCTGCTTTACTGGAGGTGTGTGTGTGTGTGTGTGTGTGTCTGTGCATGCTGTATGTGTGTGTGTCTGCAGGCATGTGTGTGTGTATGTATCTGCTCACATATGTGTGTATGTCTTTATGCATGTGTGGATACGTGTGTGTGTGTGTGTGTGTTTGAGGGGGCGACATGTGATGAGGAGATGGGGAAAGCGAGCAAGCGAGTGAGCGAGCAAGCAAGCAAACAGGACTCACGCGGAGCTTGTTAAGAAGGGCGGCGGAGGTGGCAAGGAGGTGGAGGTGTAGTGTTGGAGCTATGGAGGTGGAGGAGATGGAGGTGGAGGAGGTGGTGGGGGGTTGCCTGAGACGTGGGCGCAGTAGGTAGCAGCTAATGCTATCCCTGTTGTTTGTTTACCCTCGTCTGCCAACAGGGCTCGGCCAGGGGTAAAGAGCCTGGCGCTGCGAAGCTGTGTCAGCAGCTTGCATATCCGGAGCAAGACAGCATTTTTTGGAGAGAAAGCATGTAGATTTTAAGACGAAATGCAGGGGAGGGGAAGGAAAGAAGAGCCTTGAGAAAAGGAGGGGCAGTTGATTGTTCTGGCTTGGGAAAATGGAGACAGAGAGACAGAGAGTAAGAGAGAGAGAACCCAAAAACAAGAAACAATGGGGTAATTGCACTGGAGGAAACTAGGCTGGATCCATACTGAGTGCCTCCTGCTATAGCGAGCACTTTCAAAACTAATATGCGCTTCGGCACCCATAATTATCATTAAACGTGTACTTTTCCCAATTACTGCTCGGAAGGCATTTTGCCCATATGGGTTTGATCCAGTTGGGTCGGCGTAAGGATTGTCTGATTAGTGGTGCTGTTTTTTTTTCGCTCTCTCTCTCTCTGTCGCTCTCTTTTTCCCACAAGACGGTGCTCACAGTGCTGTTGTTCCCTTGAGACGAGCAGAGAAATGGGATGAGGAAAGCTCGGAATTGTTGGGCTAGGGAGTGAGGAGTGTGTGGTGATTCCCTTATCTGGAATTTTTCCCAAGTGTTTTAAGTCCTTGTCTGGGTGGTGATTGGCCGTCCCACTTCATATTACGCCGGGGGCAAGTGGGGCGGCGGTGGGGGTGGTGGTGGTGTTGTAATAATTGTACGAAGAGGAAGGTTACCCAGAGTGCCACTCAGTATTCACCTGCCACCGCATGTGTAATTTCTTCAATTTTGAGCGGTAACAAGCGGGCAACACACAGGTAGAGAGGGTCACGTATCACTCGGGCTAATCGAGATGATGTTCTATCCTCTCACCAAATAAATAAATAAATAAACGAGACTTATTTACCGAGTGCAATCACATTCGATTCTGGCCAAACGGCTGCTCATTTTCGAGGAGGCGCACCCGCGATTAGGATTCCATTAGACTCCACTTATTTGGGCTTACGACGGAGCTCGGTGGAGGTGGCCCGAGTAAAGGGGCGCACCTAAAATGTATCAGTTTAAATAGAGCCATAACACACTTAACCCCCATCCCTCTTCTCCCTCTCTCTCTCCGTCCCTTGGGGCATACAAGCCTAATGTCAGCCCAGTGGCTTCTCAAGGACCACACCAACACGGTCAGAGAGACAGGGAGAGGGAGACCGCTCTGTGAACCACAACTGCTGTGACAGCAGTTGACATATGTGTGACAGCCACTAATTAGCTTGGACGAAGCCAGTGGGCCAGAAAATGGATGCCTGTCTAAATCAAAAACATGTGTAGAAACAAAAACTCAAGATGTTACTTTCAAAGAATATTAAAAGAGAAGGAGTCCAAAAAAATGTCAGACTGCCCCCAAACTATACTGCAGTACTTTGATAATGCTTCATTCTTAATTGTTCGGCTGCATGGTTAGATGTGAACTCAGTGGTCATCACACTAAGCCAAATTAATTGAACGTTCTTTCTTACAGCAAGAACTTTAAGTAGTTTCATTTTAATTAAATTATAATGAAACTGAAAGATTCATATCTGGCTTGGCATGCTTCTGGCCAGGGATTGCCGTCATCTTGTCTATGCAAGGATCACGCAGGGAGATGAGACAAGGGAGTTGAAAGATAGAAGCACCAAGGACAAGGTCTGCCGAGTCTGATAGCATTCATTTACTTTCGTAAGGTTCAAAAAGTGATGCTGATTACACGTGACTGAAACAGCCTGGCTAGAGCAGGTAAACTGCTTTTATATCTCTCCCTTCGTTTTTTTTTTTTACCCATTGTGATGGTGAACATCATTGTGTGATTGCGCTCAGCACAGATCGCGGCGATCGAACGGGTGAAACCATTTTGGTGGAAATAAATGGGATTGCTTACTGTCGTTGGAGCACGAGATGTGCACTGCACTGCCCTGTTCCTCCTCCACCGAACCGTATGCGCATCCCCTTAACGACCGACTCCTATCTGCAGATATGAGCCTATTAGCGGCAACAGATTGAAACCTAGATGGGCGTCCCAAAGCCATTCCCTGGGAAACAATTAACCCAGAGTAATCGTGGATTACACCACTTCACCTCACTATCTCCCGCACTGATATTCACCCGTGATACCTCTGACTCGTTCCAATCCAATTATAATTCCTGTTTCGAGTTTTTTTTGTCCCCCTTCTCTCACTCTGAGTTCACAAAATTGGAGTCTGTTGAAAGACTCGCCTTCAGCTTGCTGCGATACAAAGCACAGGCCTTCGCGTCCCATTTTATTAATTAATTCGGTTATTTATTTATTTATTTGTGGGTTGCGGTTGTTGTCTGGCTCAAACCAGAGCAGCAACAGCAGCAGTAGCACATGGAGGGGTGTAGACGCGGCTGGCGTAGAAGCCAACCTGAAAACAAGCAGTAACGAGCACAGCTCCTGACCCTGCTGCCCCTGTGACAAGCTAATAATACCAGAGTGCTGGCTCCAGAGACAGTGCCGAGCAGGCTTGTGCCACCAAAATGGCCAACCATCTTTCCTCCCTCCCTCACTCACTCACTCACTCACTCACTCAGTCTTTCCCTCCATCCCCTCGTTCCCTTTCTTTTTCCCTTTCTGTCTTTTTGAAAAACCAAAGGCATAACGAGCTCTGCAATCATCAATTTTTCATGTTGTTTCTGTGTGCATTACTGGTTCCAGTAATCACAGGCCACTCTCTGTCTCTCTCTCTCTCTCTCTCTCTCTCTCTGGCTTTCTCTCTGCAGTTGGAATGAGTAGGGTAGAGTTGGCTGAGGTGTAGCAGGGTTGGAGGGGTGGGGGGTGCTGAAAAGTGTGTCTTGTGTCAGGGGTTCTCATTTGGTCTGCCATGCTTTGGTTTAAAAGCAGATGTCTTTGGTGTTCGGATAATTGGAATGGTTATGGAACAGGATGTCAGAGTGAGAGAAAATAACAATCTGTCGTTTGTGGCATCAAATGACATGTGTCTTTCACTACACTGGGAGGATAACAAGTGACAAGTGACATCCCTCCCAGCCTCCACAGTCTTGTCAATGTTGTGAACAGATTGTTCAGTTGATTACTGAACAACCAAAGAAAAAAACACACACAATGTCACATTGACAAACACAAATACTGGGACTGGTGGCCAACTAAAAGCTACAAAGGGTTGTTGAATAAAACTTTACTAGCATATGGTCATTAACATTTAGGTTGTGATGCAAGATAAGCTTCAGGGGTTGTAAAATTAGGCAGCCCTCTTAAATCTTGATAAAGACCTTTCTGTTTGGGGTGGTGAATGTGATAGGCGAATAAAAAAAGAGAAACCCTGCAGCTTGACACTACTGTATTTCACATTTGCGCCGAGGAAAAAAACGACCCATCCTGACTAAAGTTATATGTGGAAAACTCATTAGAGTGAAATTGCATTTGAGAAACCACCTCCCAATAATCTTGCTTTGTTTGTAAGGTGTATGGATTTATGTGTGTCTCTCGTGGACAGTGATGTATACTTACTAACACTCTCTGTAAATACACCAATATCGTCTGATTTATTCACCTGTGCATTCTCAGAATAAAGGTTATTTGTAAAACCTAAGACAGCTGTGAATTGCTATTGATTAAATTCTAATTTAATTCCCCCTCAGTTTTTTTCCCGCCCATGTGTAGCAAAAAAAAGAGCCTGTCTCTTTTCCTGCCATCTATGTGCAGGAATACATCTGTACGTTCATGAACTTGGACTGCTCTTAGCACAAATATATATGACCTCTGATGCTCCAATTACCGTAGATATTTTGTAGCTGTAGCTTTTTCCTCTTCTTTCACTGGCTTGCAGTGAGTTATGCTGGGAAGCCATGCTATGAATTTTAGCCACAGACACACAAACAACACACACAGAGAAACACACACACACGCGCACACATTTCACACATATTCCTCAGACACACAAGGATACAGGCACTTCACGTACATGCAAGCACTTCGATGCATGCAAAAATAGTCCTCCACAGAAAGGTTTGTTTATAGACACATAGTGCACACACACTCACACTGTCTCACACACACTAACACACACACACATACTCATACGAACACACACACATACACACACACAAACACACCACATACACACAAACTGGCAAGTATACATACTCTATGATTAAACCCACATACAAACACTCTACATTACAAACACATAAGCACTTTAATGTGCGCACAAATACTCCACAGCTCCAAAGCTCCAAGGCTTTTTACTGTAATACAAACAATACACACACACACACACACACACACACACACACACACACACACACACACACACACACACACACACACACACACACAGTTGCTTGTTCTTCTTCCCAGTGCCTGGCAGTCTGTGTTTTTTCTGCGGCGCTGTGGCACACGTGTCGTCTGCGTTGGCAAAGCGCCCTCCTCGCGGAGTCCTCGGCACACAGCAGCTGTGGATGCTGGGAGTTTTTAAGATGCCCTCCCTACCCTCACTGCGTGACCGCACCGAGGACGGATTGGCAAATCGTGGCGAGGGAGGACCTTAATCCATCACCTCCAGCTGACTCCATGCCGACCAGAGCCAATTCCTGGCGCCTGGCCCCGGCTCACATTAGCATGTGTGTGTGTGTGTGTGTGTGTGTGTGTGCGCACGCGTGTGCGCACGCGTGTGTGTGTGTGTGCGCGCGCGTGTGTGTGTGTGTGTGTGTGCGCGTGTGTGCGCGTGTGCGCGCGTGTGTGTGTGTGTGTGTGTGTGTGTGTGTGTGTGTCTGCACATGTTCTGTCCCCTGGCAACTGTAGGTATGAGAGCCACAACATGTGTAGCGTAGCATGGCATAGTGTGATTTTTGAGCCAGTTAACCGGGTGCTTGCCCATGTGTTCTTACCTAAACAGCAGAAGTTTGTGTGCGTGTGTGTGTGTGTGTGTGTGTGTGTGTGTGTGTGTGTGTGTGTGTGTGTGTGTGTGTGTGTGTGTGTGTGTGTCACCTGGCAACTGTAGGTATGAGAGCCACAACATGTGTAGCGTAGCATGGCATAGTGTGATTTTTGAGCCAGTTAACCGGGGTGTACCGGGAGCCCATGTGTTCTTTTCTAAACAGCGTGTGTGTGTGTGTGTGTGTGGTATTTGCTGATGGTTGTATTTTGTTGTGCTTAGTATAGCAAATATGATTATTTGGATCCTATGTGTTTGTATCTGTGTGTGTGTGGCAGAGAGAAAGACAGGGACAGGGAGTATTTGCACATGTGTGTTTGTGTGTGCGTGCGTGTGTTTGTGATTGCTTATGGTTGTCTGTGTGTGTTTTGTTGTGCCTTGGACAGCTGATGTGATTATTTGGATATGTGCTCACTGGGTGTGTGAGAGTCTGTCCGTGTGTGTTGATGTTTGCTGATGGTTGTCTGCATCTGTGGACTATTTGGAGTTTAGTCATCCTGAATGTAACAGACAGGATTAACATGCTTGCGGCAAATGTCGGAAGTGCAAATGTCAATGACAAAATCCAATGTCCTGCTGTCTGTGCAAAAAAAAAACAACAAACAATTTTCCAGATGCAGAAAAAATGTCAGCGCATTATATTGGAACTTACTCTTTTGGATCGTTTCTGGCCACTAGGGGCAGTGGCTAAGGGTTGAGTGCTGGCGAATAGGGAAGGGAGAGAAGGAGGGAGGGAGTGAGGGATTATAGTGTGGAAGGGAAAAGGAAAATGACATAAAAGGACGCAGAGGATGGTAGTTCCTAAGGCTTTAGCCCCCCAAGGAGAGGCACAGCCATGACAACATGTGTGACTGCCAGGACTGATGAGGGATTAGAGTGCTGTGTGTGTGTTCGCGCTTGTATGCATGCATATAGGGAAAAACTGATATCTTGTGTATTCATGTGTGTGGTTGTGTGTGTGTGTGTGTGTGTGTGTGTGGTTGTGTGTACGAAATAAGAGGGATTGATCTTGATCGGCTGCAAAGCTACAGTTCAGACAACTGCCAAAGACCCAACCACAAACTCACACTACCACACACACTCACACACACACACACACACACACCCACCCGAGAGAGCTGGCTCTTCTCACGCTCTCCCCCTCCTCCTAGTGCCCATCTTGCCCTGCTCCACTCTCGCCACGCTCCGCTGGGCACGGTGGCACCAGGTGCCAGGTTGGTTTGCCCTGCGCAGAAACAGCCTCTGATGGGCGCCCCTCTGCCTGCAATAAAAAGGAGGAATTAGCAGGGGTGAGGGGTGCAGGATGCCTGCAGTGTGTGTTATATCGCTGACATACATTCTGTCCTCTGCCCTTCAGGCGGTTCCAGGTCCACCATGAGTCAGTATTGAATAGAAATAAGGGAAACGCTTTATTTTAACGGCCCCTGTTACAGTGCAGCTATGTTTAACAGCATGTAGCTATAGTAACTTTCTGTTATTACACTGTTCATGCACAAACCTAACCTAACCTGGTTACACTTTATTTTACTGTCCTTGTTACATCAGTTTAGTAGCTAGAAAGCATTTTGAATACATAATTACCACATCATTAGCACATTCATTAAGGTTTGTGAAGTATTTGTAACTCCCAGTAAAGACTGATATTAATCATAATATATAGGTACCTATTCATAGTACTAACCACAGACATTAATTATTACAGTGTTGTAGTATAAGCCTCCAAAGTGCTCTAAGTAATGAAGGCAGAATGTATGTTGCTATGTTTTTCTTGCTTCTCTAAGGGCTTTAGTGAAGCTGTATGTGGCCCCATGGGAGTTAATGTTACATACTGTATAAGCATGTAATGAGAGCAGTCATATGTATTTATGAATAGTTGGCATATTATGAATACTTAATAGGAATTTCCAAATGTGTTAAAAGGACTTTGTGGGTGCCAAGTTTAAGTGTTACTCAATTTGAAGTGAAGTGAATATAAGTGAAGTATTATACAATTTTTTGAACCGTATAAAAGCAAATTTATCAGACTATTGTGTCTTTGTAATAAGGCATTGCATTGCTCTATTCCTCTCGCAAACCGAATGGGAAATGCAACAAGCTCAAATTCATTAAATTGCTAAATTTGATTAGAAAATAGAGGGACAGCACACAAACTCTATAACTCTATTATGTCCTTTCATTGCCAGATACTGAAAGAGATATAATTGCAAACTAATCCTACGCTGAAGGAGAGACTTACAATTGTTGATTATTCGAACAGAATTGGATTGGATTGGATTCAAAACACTGCACAGACCTTACAAATTAATAACGGTGACAAAATAATACCATTATCTTTACTGCACAGAGAAACAGTAGCTGCAATTTGTTTTAGTGATTACCCTGAGGAATTGGATAAAAGTGTCACATACATACATGACTACATCAGTCCTATTACGGTAAAAACAGTGAAGAATGTAGGTTATATATAAGATTTTTAAAGGCCTTGCCGCTATCCTACTCCCATCAGCCACCCACTGACTGTATCATAATATTGAACAAGCAGGGGAGGGAGAGAGAGAGAGAGAGAGAGAAAGAGAGAGAAAGAAACAGAAAGCTTAACAAGCTGGCTGTCTTCCTCTTGCAGCATATGGAACAGGTCGATACATCTCGCCAGCCAGTTAACCAGCCCTAACCAAAGCATGTCGAAACCATTATTATTTACCCACTGATGTCATACTGGTGAATTATCAATTTTTTCCTGCCCTACATGTTTTTTGACCTTATTATCATTCGATGTTTAAAAAAAAAAGGAATCGTGCTGCTAAGCCAATATGGTGGGTGTATCATCAGTGTACTTACCCAAGGGAGATTCCCGGACGCTTTTAAGAATTCATTCCTCCCAAGCCATTCGCATTCTGTACATCGTTGTGTTGTGTAGCCATTCATCTGCGTCATTGCCAGCTTCACACAAGGAGGCATAAGCATGGTTGAGTATAATGGGCTTTTTTTTTATTCATGTATCCATAATTTATACACACGAAACATTCCAGTCTGTAATTTATTTTCCCAAGGAGTTCCTGGTCAGGGCAATTTACAAGCATGGCAAATGCAAAGATCATTAAAAATTTAAGCGCAAAATGAAAAAAAAAATACTCCAAACATTTCCATCACAGCACCAGATATTGAAGGAAAAATAAGTAATGTGCTAGGCCAAGGCAGTGCCTCCCAATTAGAAGGCGATATCATTAATGGGCAAAAACACATTACTTTTTATCATTTTTTCGCTAAAACTTGTGCAAAATCTGTTCCGCTTGTAGCACACATTACATAAACCTTATGCATGTTTCATGCAGCTTTTGACAAGGCTCCATGGATAATGGTGCAGGGGGAAAACCTTCACCTCACCCCACCTCTCCTCACCCCAGCTTTCAGTGCTGGAGGACCTTGAGTCATCTGCCCCCAACCCTTGCACGAGTCTGTTTGGTGTTTACGTGTGTGTATTTTGTCATGCCAGCTCATACTCCTCCATTTTTGAATTGGACCAGATTAGAGTCTCTTCCAAAAGGCTGATACTGATGGTGGGGTGGGGGGGCAGAAGGTGGGAGTGAGTGGAAAGAGAGAGGGAGGGAAAGAGAGGAAGCAAGGAAGTCCATGCACTCACATACCTATCTATCTATCTTATCTATCTATCTATCTATCTAACTATCTATCTGTCTGTCTGTCTGTCTGTCTGTCTGTCTGTCTGTCTGTCTGTCTGTCTGTCTGTCTGTCTGTCTGTCTGTCTGTCTGTCTGCCTGTTCGTCTGTCTGTCTGTCCATCTTCTAACCTATAAACACACACACAGCGTGCTGGCCAGACAAGAGCCAAAACTATCCTGCTTCTGCTGCCAGCTTTTGCAGGGGCTGCTACTGGTCTCTGCATGTGTTTGCCTCCCCTCAGTGTCCCATCCGCCATCCCTCTCCCTCCATTCCTCTCTCCCTCTATTCCTCTCTCCCTCCATTCTTCTACCTGTCTCTCCATCCCTCTCTCTCTAACTCCATCCCTCTGTCCCTCTCCATCCCTCTCTCTCCCTCTTTCTTTCCCTTCCTCCCTCTATCCCTCTCTCCCTCCATCCCTCTCCCTCCCTCCATCTCTCCCTCCATCCCTCTCCCCTGTCCACCATAACCACATCAGCATCAGCAGCTGAAGAGTGAGTCCGGGCACGATGAGAGCGAGAGAGCACTGCCGTCACGGCATTAATATTCCTGTCTTAAGCTTACACATCCATCTCGCTCTAGCATCTCGCTCCTCTTTTCTCTTTTTCTTTTTTCTTTTCTTTTTCGCCTCGGGATGTTTTTCACTCTTCTTCCCTTTCATTTCGTTCCCAGCGCGCACACGCACACTCACACACCGTGCAAAGGCGTGCAGGCGGCAGGCGTTTGGGTTGAACGCCTGTTCGGTAACCCCTGAAACAAACACACACATACTACATAGTACACACACACACACACACACAACACATATACATAATACACACACACACACACACACACACACACATATATATAAACACACCCACACATGCACACACACACACATACATAAACACACCCACACACACCCACACACCCACACACACACGCAATACATACACACACAAACACACACACACGCACACACCTAAACATACGTACACGTGTACACTAGCATCTGCATTCACACCCACCACTGTGTGTCTACCAAGTTCAACTTGAATGGTTCAGCCTCCCTCCCCACCCCCCTCTCTGACTCCTTTTCTCTCTCTCTCTCTCCACCTCCCTCCCTCTCTTTTTCTCTCCCCTCACCACTCTCTCTCCTCTCTCTCCACCTCCCTCCCTCTCTCTTTCTCTCCCCTCACCACTGTCTCTCTCCTACTTCTTCACCTCCCTTCCTCTCTCATTCTGTCTCCTTCTACCTCCTTCCCTCTCTCTTTCTCCCTCCCCAGCTCCCTCTTCTCCTTTTCTCTGGCCAGCCCCCCTCCCTTATCTCTCCTTCTCTCTCTCCATCCCTCTCTCCTCTCTCTCTCCACCACCCTCCTTCTCTCCTTCTTCTCCTTCCTTCTCTATTTCTCCCTCCCCACCTCCCTTCTCTCCTTTTCTCTTGCCAGCTCCCTCTCTCTCTCCTTCTCTCTGACAACCTCCCTCCTTCTCTCCTTATGCCTCTGTCCAGCTCCATCCCTCCCTCCTTCTCTCTCTCTCCGCGGCTCCACCCCTCTCTCCTTCTCTCTCCCGGCTCGTCACGTCCACCGTCCCAGAGGTCGCGGCGTGTCACCACGTGCTGCAGCACCCCAGCTGTGCGTGTGACAGGGCGAATCTGCCTCCACGGCAGGTTACCCAGCCAGACTCCACACACACTGCCTGGAGAGAGGAGGAGAGCAGAGAGTGAGGAGAGGGGGGTGGAGGAGGAGAGGAGGGTGTTAGAAGACAGCTAGGGAGAGAGAGAGGTAGAGAGAGAGAGAGTGAGAGAGAGAGGGGGTGGAGGAGGAAAAGAGGGTGTTAGAAGACAGCTAGGGAGAGAGAGCAAGAGAGAGAGAAGAGAATAAGAGAGAGAGAGGGGAGGGAGATAAATAAGAGAGAAAGAGAGCATAGGTGGAAAAGCTGGAGGCATTTTAGTGAAGTCAGGAGGCATGCTAAGTGTGCTAAGCTATGTCCTTGACCTCTGTTTCATCCTGTGCCCAGTCTTCTGTATGGCATATGTGCTCATATGTGAATATGCCGCCTGGCATATTCAACTAGTTCCTCTATTTTTTAGCAGAGAGGGAAAGAGAGTGTCGGGTTTGACGAAGTCAGGTTTCCACACTCGTGAGTGTCGGGTTTGACGAAGTCAGGCTTCCACACTCATGAGCTAGCTGCTAGCGTATGGATTCACGCCGCACGGTTGGCAGATGTGGCGTCAGTGGAAATGAAATCCCAACCTGTGCTGAACACACAAACACAAACACACACACACACACGTGCACACACATACACACATGCACACGCACACGCACACACTCACACAAACCCAGACACACACACACACACACACACACACACACACACACACATGCCAAGGCACAACACCCCCTTCTCACACACACAACCCAAGCTTAGCCTTTTTAACAAGTGCTCCTCATGAAACATGACAAGGCTCAAGGGCCCATTACATTTCAATCCATCAGGCAATCATCAGGCAGGAGAACATGGAGGATAGGGGAGAAAACAACACAACACTCCTTTACGAGAGGATTTATGGGTCTGTACAGCTGGCCTGGTGCAGCTGGGTCCAATTAAAAGTGGATTTTCAAGAGGAGCTAACCCACAGGTAAGACCACAGGTTGATAAGAACGAAAAAATGGACTGTGGAACAGTCGAGGAGGGTGTTTTAAAAATTAGCATTTGAAGAGAAAATTACACCGGACTACACGTTAAGGCACATTTAATGGCCCTGAATGGGGTTCTAAGTGAGGTCCAACTTTTTTTTTTAAAGCAGCCCATTGTTATACCCAATCTCAAGGACAAAAGGTAGCTTTTTTTGGAAAAATGCCCCATTCCTGCTGTGATTCTGTGCACGTTTCTCTTCCCTCCCCCTCCCCCATCTCTCTCTCTCTTTCTCTCTCTCTCCCTCTCTTTCTCTCTCCTGTCTCTCTCTCCCTCTCTCTCTGTTAGATGCTCAGCTTGGAATATTTTTCCCCATTCTAGTAAAAATCGCACAAAAGACTGAGAAAGAGATTCAGCTGAATGAACCCCCTGCCAATCGTGTTAGACGATTTTGGCAGGTTTTTTTCACTGACGTCAAAGTCATTCCCAAAGTTACATATCTGACATTAAAGCCATGACGTGGGCACGCTTTGGCGAGGGAAGAAAATGGGCTCCCTTAGCGCAGTATGTGCTCTGGAGCGGGACCAGGTGGTCTCTCCATTGGGGCTCCCCGAGACATTTTGTTTCGCGTTGTCGCGACGATCTGTCTCGGCCCGTCCGTCACAGAAGCGGCACAGGCTGTCTCGTGGTCGGTGGGTTGGCGTCGCAGGTGTCTGCCTCCATCAGACTCATGTCTTTGTGGCAAACTGGGTGAATCGGATAAAATGTCTCGATTAATATTGCAGGATGCCTTGATTAAAACAGTGGGTTTAACCCGACAGCAAAAAGGGCCGAGAGAAGAGGGGGCGTGCTGAATTAGCATCTACGCGATAACGGCGTTTAACGGAATTAGGGTTATTGCGACACGAGGCTAGAGCAGCCATGTAAATGATATTAGTGCAGATAAGCTCTTAAACACCTTAGAGACAGTCTGTCAAGAGCACCCAGCTTTCATTGGATTATCGCACCATCGCTGATGAAATGCCAGATCTCTTTTATTGCAAAGAGATGAACGTGAATGTATATGTGTGTGCATTGTGTGTGTGTGTGTGTGTGTGTGTGTGTGTGTGTGTGTGTGTGTGTGTGTGTGTGTGTGTGTGTGTGTGTGTGTGTGAGGTGAAAAGTGGGTGGGCACAGGTGCTGTTGTCTGTACGGTCTGTGAAAGAGAAGACAGGCTCTGAAATGTGTTTGTGAGTGTGCAGGTGTTGCCTGCTGGTGGGCATCCCTTAATATATCTGTGAACAGACGGTTGTCCTACAGTCCTGGTGTTGGTGTCATTGTGCTCAAATATGGCGTGTACATGTGCACGGGTAATTTTCAAAAAAAAAAAGGGAAATATTCCCTAGTGTGAGATATTAGTGTGGACAAAGACCTTTTGCGGACGTTTGCAGACTTTAAACAGGCTTGGCTTTGGCTTCCCCCCCTATCCTACCACAACAGCTTTTAACAACCCCCACTCCACACACTTATTTATACGCACACCCAAAGCCCCAACGCCATCCAAAACGCACACCAGGGGCTGCACTTAAATTTTGTTTGCCTCAGGCCTTGAGTCAGCCCCTGCTTGTAAACATTACTTTTGACCTCCACTCAGTGAGAGACAGCGCAGTGCGGTGTAGTACAGTGTGTTCTCGGAACGAAACAAAAAAAAACAAAAAACAAACAAAACAAAAAAAACGTTCATCCGCCGACCACAAGCTTCCACTTTCCCATCTCTCCCCTCTTCCATTTTTTTTGGTTCTTCCCCAGCAGAATGCAACTCCTCTTCGCACCTCCAAACAAGCAGGCTGCTGTGCAAATAAGATGAGGGGTTAGTGTGGAGTGCGGAGGAGAAAAAAAACACACAGAGGCAAACAAAAGGCTTTCTTTATCTTCCTCCTGTGTTTTCGCTCGCTGTTATAGGCGGCTTTCCGCCGCACTTCCTGTTATCAGGGCTCTTTGAACAGCACCTGTGCCTGAGTCACGCGGGGAGGTGCACTGACAGGAACAAACTTACACTCATACACCACACACACACTTACTGTATACACCACACACACACACACACACTAGGCATACACATACACACACACACACACACACACACACACACACACACACACTAGGCATACACACACACACACACACACACACACACACACTCACAAACACAAACAAGCACACGCATACACATACATATACACACACACTTGCACACACACACACACAAACAGGCACACACACTCACACACACAAACAAGCACACGCATACACATACATATACACACACACTTGCACACACACACACAAACAGGCACACACATACACATACATACATATACACACATATACACACACACACAGGAAAAGAGACAGAAGCCCTGGAACACCATGTCACTCATACACACATAGACAGCTTCCACACATAGAAGCATCCTCACATAGAAGCAATTTTGACATGTTCACACACACACCTTCTCACATGGCCACAGTCACACACTTATCCACGTGCATTTGTGTCCTCAGCAGTACACATCAGCAGCTTCACACTGATACACACTGCTAAAAAACTCACATGGCCACATTAATAGACTCTGTAGATTTCGTGTAGACATACACACGCACACACACAGACTTGTACACTTCAACAAACATTCACACATCCACAGACACACCACACACATACACAATTTCACACACAGACACACACATTTCAAACTCAACATCTGTTTCACTGAACAGGGAATGATATATTCCACTCAATAGCAGCTCTCGATGTGCCAGTGAGTCATGGCCAAACAAGACACATTGCAGATGCTCCAAGCTTCAGGTCAGAGGAGTCATGCAAAGAATCAAAAAAAAAAAAAAAAAAACCTTCCACGCATCATCGGATTGCATTTTTTCCTCTCATTTGTTTGTTTGTTTCCCACAGATACCATTTGAATGACTGCTTGCTTCTTTCTTCTTCTTTTTTTGTGTCAGTGTCTGTCTCTTTCTCCTTCTCTGTCTCTCTGTCTCTCTTTCACTCTCTCTTACACACACACACACAAGCACCTTTTTACAAAGATCAATAAAGGCAGATGAAATTCAGTTTTTTTTTTTTTGCTTCTTAAATGCAAGTGCTCTGAACTAAATGTTAAATACAGTGAGTTATTTATTCTGGGATTTGAAGGCAGATGTGTTTACCACTCAAGCCCCCCACACACACACACACACACACCATCCTGCTTTTTGGAGGAACCTGAAAAAACAATGTATGCCTACAGTTAGCGCAAATGCTAACTTAACACCAAGTGCTTATGCTCATTTGCATACAGCTCTGGCAGTCACATCTTTACAAAGTCTGCCGCGTTAGAGTACCTCAAAACAACTGCATTGAGCGGAAAAGATAGCTGGATTTGTGGAGTGGCAAGCCTACCATTAGCACCTTGTTGAGGAAACAGATTTGTTCAATGTTAGAATAAAAAAGCCCATCATTGCCCTTTTCTGTATCTCCGCTTAGCGGTAGTTTGAATAGCTAGGCTGTTGTTACACAGTGCATTGGAATGAAATGTAAACAACAGGATTGGCGGGTGCATGCTAGCATCCATCAACAGCATCACTCAGGAAATAAATCATTCCCTTTCCTTTCTGTGTCCTTTCAAACAACCAGCTCCTTTAAACATCCTTCAAGACAGATATGAATATGCAGCGGGTGCTGTGGCGATAAGGGGCAGTCGTTTGCAAAGTGCCAGGCTGGAGTGAGGTCTGGGGGTGAGTTATGGGGAGGGTGGGGATTGGGGGTAGGGGTGGGTGTTGTGGGGTTGCTGGACTGAGGAGCGAAGTCTGGAAGTGGGTGAGTAAGTTGGGGGCTGGGGGTCTGTGGAGGGTGGGTGTTGGTGTGGGGTGCTGTCTGTGAAATGGGAAGGAGAGCTTTGGAGAGGGTGGGGTGCGTAAGTTGGGGCGGGTTGCGGGTATGGGTGGGTATGGTGGGGCTGCTGGATGGACTGAGGAGCCAGGTCTGGGAGTGAGCTTTAGGAAGGGAGTGGGTGGGTAAGTTGGCTGGGGTGCATGGGGGGGATGTGGTGTGGTGGGGGGTGCTATCTGTGAAATGGGACGAAGAGCTTTGGGGAGAACGGTGTATGTAAGTTGGAGTGGTGGAGTGGCATGTGGAGTGTCGGTGTGTGGGTGGGGTGGGATGCTGTCTTTGAAATAGGAAGGTGAGCTTTAGGGAGGGTGTGGGTGGGTAGGTTGGGATGGTGGAGGGGTGGGTTGGGGGGTGCTGTCGTTGAAATGGGAAAGAGATTGTCTCTGACTCTGGGCATGGAGCGACTGGGCAGCCCATCAATAACAATGAGAGCAGATGTCAACAGCCCGCGGTGCTCTGATTGTGATCGTGGGAGATGGAAGTCGCAGGTTCTCATAGACACACAAACACACGGGCGCACACACACACACACACACACAAAAAAATAGAATGACACACACACACACTGTCCCTCTCACAAGCACGCACACACACACACACAAACACACACACACACACACACACACACACACAAAGAGAGAGAATGAGACACACACTAGGCAGAGCCTAGACAGAAGTGGAAAATCTGCATGTAATCAAGGCCCTGTCTACTCTCCACACAGCTGCAATCTGGAGAAAGCCAGCATTTCTTTGTGCTGCTCTCACACACACACACACACACACACACACACACACACACACACACACACACACACACACACACACACACACACACACACACACACACACACTCAGCAGATAGACAGTAAGATGGGGCTAGGGCAGACGTGAGCATTGTTGTTGTCTCTGAGCCTAAAACACTGTGTGACACGAGACCAGAACAGAGATGTATTGCTAGTGAAATACCTGCTTAGAAGCAGAGGCGATACAGCCTAAGTGACAGATCTTTCCGGCACTTACTTGCTTGCATACCAAAGATGTGAAGAAATAGAGAGAGAGAGAGAGAGAGAGAGAGAGAGAGAGAGAGAGAGAGAGAGAGAGAGAGAGAGAGAGAGAGAGAGAGAGAGAGAGAGTGTGTGTGTTAGAGAGAGAAAAGAGGGTGGGAGGGAGACTCAATAACAGAACAGAGTTGCCAGGTGTACTGTAGCAAGGTGCCAGGTCTTGATTTGAGAAACGAGAGAACAGGGAGAGTTAGAGACAAAGAATACAATGCAAAAGCTAGAATTGAATTTTCAATAGTCCTTTATTACAGTCCTAAAAACACACCAAACACTGCATCACTTTGTCATGACTAAAAGTACATAAAAAAAAGAAATAAAAGCAGAAAATGTGCAGAATTGCTTCAAAAATCATGCTTGAGCAAGGAAAAGACAGAGCAAGAGAGATACAGAGAGGGTGAGACAGAGAGAGATAGAGAGAGGGAGAGAGAGAAAGAGAGAGAGAGAGAGACAGAGAGAGAGAGATACAGAGAGGGTGAGAGAGAGAGAGAGAGAGAGAGAGAGAGACAGACAGAAAAAATAAGAGACACTGGAGGGGTGTTTGTCCACGTGGTTGGAAGCCTGGGCAGCTTTACTGTGTTTGCCTTAGTCAGCGGTGTGTGTGTGAGTGAGTGTGTGTGTGTGTGTGTGAGAGAGAGAGTTAAGGGGTGGGGGTGGGGTGTGTATGCTGCGCTTCTGGCCTCTTCCACTGCTCAGCGAGCGGCTTGTCCATTTTGGCCGGCACTAATTAATGAGAAGGGAGTTAATTAAAGGCAGAGTCGTCGCTCGCAAGGCCCCAGCTCTGTCTCAGACAGGACCCATTAATCCACCTGCTCCTGCCCAGCAGAGGCCAGGGGAGACAGGCAGAGAGAGGGGGAGAGAGAAAGAGAGAGAGAGTTAGAGAGGGAGAGAGAGAGAGAGAGAGAGAGGGAGACACAGAGAGTGAGACACAAAGGGGGACGGAGAGAGACAGAGAGAGGGAGAGAGAGGGAGAGAGAGTCAGACACAAAGAGAGAGGGACAAAGGGGGACAGAGAGAGAGAGAGAGATACAGAGGGAGACAGAGAGAGAGAAAAGGAAAGAGTGGGAAAGAGTGAGACAGAGAGAGGGAGGGAGACAGAGAGGGAGAGAGAGAGAGGGAAAGAAGGCAGTCAGCGTAGCAGATGGTATGGTAACTATGGTAGCATAGTTAAAGACAAAATACATAGAGGGCGCAGCTGAAAAGGGAATAACACTCACACTCACACACACACAGACAAACACAAATACACACATCCATGAACACATGCAGACCCACACTCAGAAACTCAGACACACAAACATAATTGAATCTGTGAGTGTTCTGGGGGGGTCTGGTTGCCTCTGACTCACACTTGACTCCCAAGTCAAGATCATCAGTAAAAATATACTCACACACTCACTACACCTACACACTCATGTCATACATACATACACACACACACACACACACACACACACACACACACACACACACACACACACACACACACACACACACACACACACACACACACACACACACACACACACACACACACACACACACAGTCTCCCACTCACAGTCTCATTGCATTTATCCATACAGTGTGTTCTGGCCATCCTCCTCCTCCTTCCTACAAAAATGCATCACAGGGATCACTCACACTGCACAATGGGCCTTTTGTTATAAACCTGGACACACACACACACACACACACACACACACACACACATACACACACACACATACAGTACACATACAGTAGAATGCAGATGCTGTAGCAGTTCAGCAGCTAGTGAGATATGCTACTTTCTAAAATATAAGGGAGAACTGATCTGTAAAGCCCACATTAGCTGTCTTTTTAACAGAAGCACCAAACACAGTGCAAATGTACTGTTGTTAAGTCTACAGTGCACAAGCATGCATTACTTGACGACAAAATGTGTACTATTTTTCCTTCGAGCTGGAGGGGTTTTATTATCATTTGTCAATAACTGAATAGCCTAAGAAAAGAAAATACAGAAGTTGTTTATTATGTGTGCAAAAATTCTGCACAGGACCAAACACTCACCCTGTCACTTTCACTCACCCTGTCACTTTCACTCACCCTGTCACTTTCACTCCACCCTGTCACTTGCTGCAGGTGTCATTTGCTCTAACTTGCTAAAGAAATTTGCACAAGTTGCAGGAGATTTTTAACTACTTGTGGGCATCTGGGAGTCACTTTTGAAATGCGGGACACTCCCAGAGATCCCGGGAGACTTGTGATGTCTGCATATGTACACAACATACTTATGTAGCATATGCATGCTATCAAACAGACTAACACACACTTACATGGGCAACACCAGCACGCTCTCTCTCTCTCTATCTCTCTCACACACACACACACACACTGATACACACCCTAACACATACACAAATTCATACACACATACTCACTCTTATTTTCAGTCTTTTGCTCTCTTGAGCACACAAATATATATCTTCAGAGACTGCAAAATCAAGGTGACAGTGCATGTAAACCAGCATTTGCGAAGCAGGTTTGTATAAGGGCTGCTCTTCGGCACACTGTAGCTCTTTCTGCCTGTCTTATCAAGGGAAGGGAAAAAGGGAAGTAGACGCTGCACACACCAACACCACCACCTCCATCATCAGCACCATCACCACCACCACAGCCCAGCCCACCTCAACCCAGCCCACCTCAGCCCAGCCCAGCCCAGCCTCACATCACAGGTGTCTTGTCTGCGCGCTTCGACTCTGCGTTAACAAGACAGCGGGTTCACCAGGCGTTCAGACTGCTGTCTACTTTCTTTCTTACTTCTTTCTGTCTCTCGGTTTTCGTTATCTGACTGTCTCTTCCACCCCACCCCCCACTTTCACTACCACCACCACCCCCCATTTCTCGCTCGCACTCTTCCTCCCAGAGCGTGTCAGGGATACCCACATGTGCGTCAACCACACCACACACTCCAGACACACCTGCAGAAACTCAGCTTTTTTTGACAGGCTGTATTTTATATCCGTTAACAGCCTTTTTTCAACACACATTAGGCCTTAGTGAGTTTTGCGAAGCCAAAATTAGGGTGTTATGTCAGTGAATGGGCAAAAAAAAACGTGTGCTGTGTGTGTGTCTGTGTGTGTGTTTGATGGTGTCTGCATATGCTTGCCTGAGAGACACAAGAACACTGCACACAAGAATAAGGAGAGTTAAAACAGCAGACAGAGAAGGAGCCAGAGAGTATGTGGAGACGGGTGGTGGGGAGGGCGGTGTGAAAGCAGTGGGAGGGAAAGAGGGATGAAGAAAGGAGGAAGAGGAGGAGGACAACAACAACAAGATAAGAGAGAGCGAGGGGTGAAGTGATAAGAAGATGGGGAAGACAGGGAGGATGTGGAAACAGCAGGAGGGACGGGGAGAGGACAGAGAGAAAGGGAAGCAAGGACATCTGGAAGAAAAAAAGAGAGACAGCACAGAAACCACAGAGAAGAAGGACAGAGAGGTGGAGATGGAGGGACAGACAGATGGAGGGAGGGTCAGGAGGAGACACGTGTGTTTGGTGACACCAGTCACGCGAGTCACCAAACACATGTCAAGTTCTTTTATGGAGACACACACTCAAGCAGATGCTCATTCGCACACAAATACACACTCACACACAAACACATCCGCCCACACAAAAAATGTCCACCACC
>CM050210.1:23333719-23336219 GCA_027475355.1 Coilia nasus | reverse complement strand
ATGGTGGTCTGGTTTGCGCTGTGAGTAAGTGGATTTTATTCCCAAGTGGTTGTGAAAAGAGGAAGGATTACCACCGCAGCTCTATTGAGCCCGCAGAGCAGCCCTGCACGTGCACGCACGCACGCACGCACGCACGCACGCACGCACGCACGCACGCACGCACGCACGCACGCACACACAATTTACCCACCTTCCTCAAGATGGAGAGCACCGCATCTCTCCACCAAAAGCATCCCACCCCATCAGCAGGAGAAATACATGAAAAGAGAAAAAGAGAAAGAACGAAATAAATGGAAGACATTAACAAGTGTGAATGCGCGCATACACACACACACACACATATTTTTAATTCTTTATTTGAACCCACCAATCACATTTTTCATGGACAGGCTTCAGATATTTTTCAGAGGTGAAATGCCACTTTGGCAATCATGAAAACATTGCCTTTCCACACACACACACACACACACACACACACACACACATAGAGTATTCCTTTGAAAGATTCTCCAGGCTGCAGTCCTCCCCGTTGAAGGTGGTGTGGAAAAACTCTCGAAGGAAATAAATACAGCAGCTAGGAGAGCAGAAGAGAGGGTGAGAAAAACAAACGACATACTAAACTAAAAAAAAACAAAAGAGAGAGGGCTAGATCGTTGCACTTGATGGAGAGCAGTGCACCTGTGTGTGTGTGTGTGTGTGTGTGTGTGTGTGTGTGTGTGTTTGTGTGTGTTACATATCTCTCCCCTCTGAACCTTTTTGTCAGTGTGAGAGACAGAAGAGTAGTACTACTGGAGTAATGCTACTGCTATTAAACACTGCCCACGGACCTACACACACACACATAGACACACACACACACACACACACACACACATCTCTGCGAGCTCTCGGCTCCAAGCGGCCCTCCTTAAGCTTCATCAGCAGAAGACTCCTCCCGACCACAAGTCCTTCCTCGCCCCGGCCGATATCAGATTGTTCCTCGCATGGAGAAGCCATTGTTTAGACCCCCGTTGCTATCCATCACACCAACTCCCATTCCCCTTATTTCCCCCCTTTCTTCCTCTCCATTTCCCTCTTTCGCTCTTTCCTATTATTCTTGCCCTCCTTTCTCTCTCTCTCTCCCTCTCTTTCTATCTCTCTCTCTCTCTCTGTCTGTCGCTCCCGTGGGCGGACGTGTCATCTCTGCTATGGCTCCGCCTACGCGCTTGTTCAGTTATTAGTTTGCGACGCCCGCGCACGCACGCATTGCCGCAGAGAGGGTAATCCAAAGAAATTGCGTTGGCAAAAATAAATAAAGAAATAAATAAACTGCAAAGAGGTTTAATGTTCCCACATTTCCCCCACCACTATAGCACATACACATATAGGCCTATATGTTCACACACACTATCTTCCCCGCTTCTCATATATACACACACATCTCCCTCCCATCTACACACATACAGTCACACACATACACATATAGGCCTATATATACACCCACATTTTTCCCCCTCTCATATATTTATATACAGTGGTCCCTCGTTATTCGCGGGAGTTACGTTCTAAACGTTCTAACCCGCGATAGGCGAAATCCGCGAAGTAGTCAGCTTTATTTTTTACAATTATTATAGATGTTTTAAGGCTGTAAAACCCCTCACTACACTTATACACTTTTCTCAGACAGGCAAAGTTCACACTTGCAAACATACAGCACTTCAGAGTCACACAGCTAGCAGTGGAAGATTTTTGTAAATTTTACAAGCTGAGCGCATTCTGTACTGTACAGGAGATTGCATGCACTAAAAAAATCCGCGAAACAGCGAGGCCGCGAAAGGTAAACCACGATATAGCGAGGGACCACTGTATACACTCTCTCCCTCTCATGTACACACACACACACACACACACACTCACGCTTTCTATCTCTCTCACATGCAGGCACACACACACACTGTCTCTCTCTCTCGCTCTCTCTCTCTTTTCATTATCTCACTCTATCTGTCTCTCTCCCTCATACACACACACCTAGGTACCTCTGTTGATCTCTCTCTCAAACACACACAGACACACTCACACACACATATTTCCCCATTGCAACATTAGCATTTCTAGGGTGCCTTTTTTAATGATTCATTAGAGGGGTGATGAGAGAAGAGTGTTCTGAGCTGTGATTATGATGCTGCCCACATTCTATTGTTGCCGTGACGCCGGCGACACAAAAGGGGTGCTCACGCAGCACTCTGGGGTCAGTGACAGAGACGCCCCTCTCATATTGCACCGGCCACACGGGCCCGGCCACAAGCACGTCCCTAATGGATCTTCATTTAAACCCATTATAGCCTTATTTGTTCATTCTGTCTTTCAGTCTGTCTCTTTCTCTTTCTCTCTCAGTCACTCACTCACACACACACACACACACACACACAGACACACACTCTCTCTCTCTCTCTCTCTCTCTATCTCTCTCTATCTCTCTCTCTTTCTCCCTCTCTGTAAAATTCAAAGGGTGCTTTATTAG
>CM050210.1:23291219-23318719 GCA_027475355.1 Coilia nasus | reverse complement strand
GAAAAAAATTTCACTTTCTCTCTTCCTCCCCTACCCTGTCTCTCTACCTCAATCAGGGCTGTCATTTTTAAAAAAAAAAAAAAAAAAAAAAAAAAAGAGAGAGAACTTGGGCAGTTATTAGTGTTAGCAGAGTTGTGGGTTCCCCTCCGAGCTTTCCTGTCGCGTGGTGTGTGAGGATGAGAGATGGTGAGGATGAGAAAGGGTGGTCAGAGTCAGAGATGATCCAATTTTCCCTTGCGACCCCTGAGGACTTGAGGAGGAGTGTGCAAGAGGGGACACACTTTATCAGCTCGCTTAGGGCCCTACCCATCTCTCTGACACACACACACACACACACACACGCACACTCCAATGCACACACGCTCCAACACACATGCATTTACAATTACAACCACACCCACCCCCCCCCCCACCCCCACCCCCCCACACACACACACACACACACTTTAACACACACACACACATGTTACAACTCCCCCTCCACCCTGCGACAACCTCCGCCCGAAACTAGTTTTAAGTTGGACTCAATCGTGTTAATGATGTTCATGCGGATGGAGCCCAGGGTTCCGCTGGGTGGAATAACAGCATTATCTGCTGACTCCAGCGCGCACTCAGACGACTTCTGAATGGGCTGGAGGGTTAGGAGCAGAGGAGCAGTAGTGTGTGTGTGTGTGTGTGTGTGTGTGGGTGAGGGGGGGTGGGGTGTGAAGAGAGGGCACCGCGTGTCAGAAAGTGCGCTTTTCAACTCCTGGACTGTAGTGAGATAATGGATTTAATTTTAAGGGGTGGGGAGGGTGGGTGAAGTACAGAGAAAGAGAGAGAGATAAAGAGGGAGGGAGGGACAGAGGGAGGGAGAGGGGAGAAAGAGAGAGAGGAGGAATGAAAGAAATTCTTTAGCAATGCATTAATGTAATCTTGCCTGGGATTAATTCCTTATACCCGCCAAAGTGGCAGTGGGGGCCGCTGGGGAGAGTAATCAGAGAGTGCCCCCCATAATCTGCAGAGGTGGTGGTGGTAGTGGTGGTGGCAAAATGTAAAAGTCTAATTAAAGAGAGTCGCGAGGCTCTCAGGCCGCTGTATCACCCAGGCCCTATCTGCACGGGGGTCTCAGTGCCGCATTGCTAATCCACTCATCTAATCTGTGAGGCAGCTGGCACGCCACACCAGGCGCATGAATGCATGAATGAGTAGGGACCGGCTCGTCTGGGCGGGTGGGAGAGTGGGAGTGAGTATCTGAGTGTGTGGGGCAATGTGTGTGTGTGTCTATAGGGAGTGGGGAATAGAGATCGAAAGAGAGAGGAAAGGAGTGGGGGAGAGAGAGAGAGGGAGAGAGGAAGGGAGGGGTAGGGAGAGAGAGAGGGAGAGAGAGGAAGGGAGGGGAGAGTGAGAGACAGACAGAGAAGGAGAGGGAGAGGGAGATCTGTGCAGACTCTGATGAAGCTCTTCCAGTCAAACTATATTAATAATGTGTTCATGTTCCCCCTGGGTTACTGTCACTTCTCCTTCCTCTGTAGTGCTGCAAAGCATATGGGTCCTCCCCTCCACAAGGTGGCAGTCCTGAGCCTGGCTGCTCGGCAGTTTGTCCGCACGACGAGCTTGGAGTCTCGCCCAAAGGGAAACACTTGAGGTACAATTTTGTGAAGTCCTGCTGCACCTAAACGAGTTCAACGGTTCCGTTTTTGCCTGGACTTGTAAACTCAGTCATGTAAAAAATTAAATCATTCCGCAACATGGCACCATATGTTAATGTCAAAATATAATGCATGTGTATTCATGGAATGTTCCAGAGAGTTATGGTGATTGTAATTAGTAATAATAAACATCTTCATAATGCACTTTTGCAATGGCGCCAGGAATAGAGGCGGGTCACAGAGGCATTCTGGAAGTAAGGAAAGAAACAGAATGTTCTGGAACACTTCTGATTTACAGCCTCTGTTTCAGGCCCACTCACCAATATAAACATGACCTGAATGTGAGATTTGGATTCTTCCGCACGATAAATCATAAATTATGAATCCTGAATAATCTTCCCTCTTGTCCTGGATGTTTTATATGCACATCTCTTATTATACAAGCATTTTTTTAGGTCCAGTGCACAGGAAATGCCACTGGGGAACAGTCCATCACTACCACATCCAAACATTTCCTAGCCTATTGCCTAGCATTGTCTGTCAGCGGCCGTTAGCCACAGAGTCATACGCCAGTTTATACTTAGTCTTAAAGTGCTATTACCATTCTTCTATAATGCTAGTTTGTCTTTTTAACTGCATTTTTTTTTTCATTTTCTCCCATGCCTCACAGGAATGGGTCACTTTCTGTCAGCCCATCCCAGAAGCGAAGGAGCTCCAATCACCGCTCGGCATCGCACTGGACCCCGCCCATCGTCAGGGGCAGGCACAATCTGATTGGAGTGAGAGATTCCGGCCACACCTACAGACACCTACAGGAAGTGGAGGTCGTAGAAAGCAAATCCTTGAAGAGGTGAGGCCAATGCTGTTATGGCCTGATTCAATGAGTTTAAATTGAAGGGTGCAAGCCATAACAATGTTAAATTGCTCGTAAAGCTCCTTATCCGAGCCACAGAACTGATGCTGAAAGAAAATATTTCAAATAATGGAACGGCACTTGAGGTCTTCAAGCGGCTCTTGTGGGCATTTTTTATGGATAAAAACATAGATAGTCCATAACAATATGGCCCTGCCATTTCAGTAAGATGCAGTTATAATTACTTCACTGCCAAGATTCTATTTGGTGGTTGTGGAAAAAAACACAATAATGAAAGGAATAGTATTTTTCAAGACATGGCCATTTTCTCTTCTTTTCTCCTGGGTGATGTGGAGAAAAGCTATCCACTTCAGGGGTCATTAAAGGAGTACAGAGAGGAGGGTGGAGAAAAAAATCGAGCAACAGCAACAACAACAACAAAAACAAAAACCTAAGGAAGATTTGAGTCTATGAACTTCACTACACTGGCATAATTCGACTTTTAGCGGCAGCAGACTCGATGCTGCCCAAGCGAAATAATCGTTTACTGTTCCCGATTAAGCCCAAAATCATCAGACAGTGGATGCGCCAGAGGCAACCAGCATGAAATCCTGGATGTTTTTCGTGCAATGCATTAACAATGGTACAGATTTCGCTTGATAAAAAGAGGAGTAGCTCGCGTAAGGA
The DNA here is from genome assembly GCA_027475355.1 of Coilia nasus. Classification (NCBI taxonomy): domain Eukaryota; kingdom Metazoa; phylum Chordata; class Actinopteri; order Clupeiformes; family Engraulidae; genus Coilia; species Coilia nasus. The sequence goes on along the minus strand of CM050210.1, from coordinate 23,315,548 downwards.
GGCAGTGAGCCAGCTCGTTCTCACACTCCACGATCTTGATGCTGATGTGCTCATTACCATTTCAACTTGATCCAGCTTCACAGTGACTTGTAAACTAGAATCACTGCCAAACTCTCCCTATTTGACCCATTTCCATAATTTACATTCTTAAACAGAGCAGCATTGGGGTTAAGAAGAGTCTTTTTAAGGGACGAGGAAGATAAGACGCTCCTCCCTGCACACACATGCTGATACGAATGTAGACACCAACACACACAAACACACCCACACACACAGACACACACACACACACACACACACACACACACATACATACATACCCACACACACACACATATATAGCACACAGACACACATATGTACCCACACATACAAACACACACACATACATACACTGTGATACCCATCGAGGCATCCATACCACAAAACCAGAGGGGGGTATATCCTCCAGTGTTTTTTTTTCACACAAAGGAATCACTTACTTTGATTTAAGAGTGAATGTGGAGGGCTTTGCCTGCCTCACAGGCATAAAAACTGTTTTACTGTTTTCCTCAATGTTGAGGTTGGAAGGTCTTTCAATAGGGGACACATTAGATGTAAATTTAAGCGTTAATTAACAAAACACGGCCAAAGAATCTGACTCCGAACAGGCCAGAGAGAAACAAGCTGAGGTCTGGACTGACCTATTTCACGACTGCTTTAAAACACCAACACCACCCTCCAACCTCTCCCTTGTTGCCATGGAGACACCCTCTGCTCTCTCTGAAATGAGAAAGCGAGGGATGAAGAGAATGTGAGAAAGGGCTAGAGAAAGGGTGTGATAGAAGAAGTGAGAGAACGAACGAGCGAACGAACGAGTAGGAGAAAGGGGAGATGGGCACGGCGACAGCCTTCCAACATGCTACTTATTCTGTCAGGCAAATCCCCGTAGAATTTTGTCAGTTTCATTATAAGCTAGCAGGAAAACACGTATTTACCTGTCAATGATGAAATATGGATTGCGACTGAGTGTGCCACCAGTGCAGTTTATTTTTAGAGATGGTTTCAAATCTGCCGGATTAACCTCCAGCTGGAACACACTTTAAAAGCATGAGGCATTGGGGGACAGGAGGGTGGACTAAATTATTTAAGCTACGTTATTTGCCACCCTTTGAAGTCTGGCAACCAGAACAATGATGGCTTCTTGGCGGCTAGCATTCATGGGGGCTCTGACACTGCAGAAAAAGCCTGTCAGTCACACAACAGTGTGTGTGTGTGTGTGTGTGTGGTTGTGTGTGTCTATATGGTGACAGGCAACTACTGTAAGATACATGAAAGTGACATTGTGGGAATAAGGCTGAATCCCATTACACTCCTTGGCCGTTATTTACGGTTGAAAAATTGTGTTAACCGCTGTATTGTCTTAAGTTTAACATTGTTCCAATGCGTAATGGCCATTTTCTTTATAAAATACAGACAAAAAAAAACGCTAGTACTGTATTAAGTAGTGTAACGTTATTTGTGACCTTGAGTGATCGGTTGATGCATGGAATTGCATGGAAGTTGTGAACGAATTGCGAGCGTCGGTGCAACACAGTTATTTCGATATTGTAACCCAAGTAATTGCAAGCAATATCATTGGTTTAGCCTTGGAAACTCTGGGGTTGTGTTCGTTTAAATGGTATGCGTGTCATTCTGCTGTGACGGTGTTACCTTTTTCTTTTGGGAACCGCGAATGCTGGCTAGCTCATTGCGTTTGTAACAGTTTACAAGCAACTGACGGCTTCACTCGTACTTGCTGCCCCGAAGACTAGCATTGTAAGCCCATTCTGCAGAAACGGTAAAAATTGCTTAGTTCAGAATGCAACTGTAAAAAGATGACAATAGCCCACGCAACAGAGACAACCACAGCTGCAGTCGGCATGTTGGATTTCTGGCAAAAGCTTGTCACGTCTGCTTATGTAAAAACTGGCAGAGACTACTGATGACGTATGTCATTGTTGAAGTGGTGTCCCAATTCATAGGGGTTGACTTCCAACCCCTACCCATTGTTGCTCTGTTTCAGAGGGGAAGGGGCAAGGGATAGGGGTAGGGGAAGGGGTATAAATTAGAAATGGGATTCAGCCTAAGAGTACTGTGAGTGTGTTTGTGTGTGTGTGTGTGTGTGTGTGTAATTTGTTATTTTGAGTGTCAAGGTATGCAGAGCGAGTGTGTGTGTGTATGTGTGTGTGTGTGTGTATTTGGAGTATGTCATGATGGCCAAAGTGGGGAGCTGTTTACCTTTACCGCCTCCAAAGATTAAGTTGACTCCAACTCCCTGGGAAGCTTCCTATTCCCATTCCCTCTCCCTCTCTCTGTTCCCACACCTCACAAACAAATTTCGGGATAACCTGCCTAGGGCCTTCGGTCACATTTTTCCTGATCGCTCAGCATTATTCCCAGATGCTGTCCCAGTTCAGAGTTTGTATGATATCAGGGCTTTTTTATTTCCCCCGCATCGACTGTCATCAGGCAAGGTGCGTTGTGTCTGATAAGAGGCCTTTGCCAGCACGGATAAAAAAAATAAAAAATAAAAAAATCCATCAATCAAAAAAAGGAAGTCAGCGAGTGCAGTCCCTCCAAAGCATCGCACTTGGGTTTTGGGGAAAAAAAGAGCAAGCTTTGATGAAAGAAAAGCTTAAATCTCTGATAAGTTGCCGCTCCTGTCATGAAAGAGTGAAAGAGAGTTCAGAGGTAAACGTTAATGCTGGCAAATTCGCACAGGTCTATGCAGACAGATTAAAAATAATTACACACAGATTATGACTTTCCCTCTATCCTGGAGGAAAGAAATGAGAACACTCTTTTTTTCTCTACTGCTGAAATAATGAGATGATAGTATTGTAGATGGGGAGAATTTTCCCAAACATGTCATTTTTTTTTTGTTGTCTCACCTCAGTTGAGCCGTTAATTAAATATAAAGTCCCAGTGTGAAAGCAGTGCCAATAATCTCCTTTCTGTGCTGTTTGTTTTGTATTTTTTGGTCCTCGTTAGGTGCAAATCCCAAAAGGAGGAGGATAAGGAGAAGCGTGACCCGTCTTTGAATATGCAATCCGATGATTTAGCCACCCAGCAGCCCAAGGGGGTTTGGAGAGGGCTGGCCGAGGTCCCCTGCACTCGTCTGGACAAGGGGACCCCCTCCTCTCCTCCGTCACCCCCTTCCCTCTCCCTCTGCCCGTCATCGGCCATTGCCCCTCCTTCTCCCTGCATCGCCAACCCGCTGTCCTCCACACATGCCGTCTCTGTGCCCGTAATCCCCTTCGTCCGGGGATGGGTCAGTGCTGGTGCAGGGGAGCTGTTTGCGGGGGAGGTCATTAGTGAGGCAGAGCCCAGCGGCACTGTCCCTCTGCAGACTGACCCAGGGTCAGCCGATTGTCCTGCCACCACCTCCGCCACTGAGCTGGGCCCCGTCCCTGAAGCCCTGCTGGGATCTGCAGCCGCAGGAGCGGCGAGCCACGGCCATCTTCATCATCATCATCATAACCACCATCATCATCCTCATGCAATCGCCGGTGGGCCCTCTGGGGGGGTGTTGGGGTCAGAGGTCACGGCCAAACACAAAAGCCTTGTCACCTACACGACAGCCTTGGGATCCGGCACGGGCGTGGCCCACGTGAGCACCGTGATCTCAGTGGCCTCCTCTCCGCTGTCGGCAGCGGCAGTAGTGCTGGGGCCCGGGGGGGCCCCCAACACGCCTCAGCAGCAGCAGCAGCAGCAGTACTCTGCCAGACTGCAGCCAGCGGTCCCCCGAAGACACGGCCTCCCCGCCAGGCTCCAGGCGTCCCCACATGGTGCTGGGGACAAGAGGGCAAGCCAAGGCAGCCGCAGTGGTGGCCCTCGCGATTCCTCCACGGTGCAAAGAGCCCCCTTCGTGCCCACCAAGCGCAGGGACGGGGCCACGCCTGCGGCCTTCTCGAGCTGAATTGACTTTTTGACGGTGACGAACCCCCTATTTGCCTGTGCCAGAAAAAGGAGAAAGACTGCCGTTTCTCTTGCTCTGACAAACTGACCAATCAAAGACAGACTGACAGACAGACAGACATGCTCTCAGTGACTGCATAAGGGACAGTAGAGAAGAGCGTCTTCAATGACATTTGACATTTCAAAAACACTGAAGTATTGAAAAACCACAATGTGAATACAAAAAAATATATGTAAGAAATATGACTATGGTTGGGATGTTGATTTAAAGGAGCAAAAAAAGAAGATTTATATGCCACTATTTAACAAAAAAAAAGCTTCTACTTAGAAACCAAATAGTGTGTCATCTCTATGTTGTTTCTCTATTGTACAAAAAATATGAATATATCTGTCATAAATATATGTATGTCATATATATGGTATATATGACATACAATGTGACAAAATAAAGAATTAAAAATACAATAATAAAGAATCTTTTCATTTCAACCAGGACTCATTACTGTTTGTTTTGCCAGATGTGCTAGATAATGACAAAACATTTTTTTCCTTTTTTCCTTCCTTTCCTGTTTGCTAATGAACAGATGTTTACTGAAATCTTTAATTAACTTACAGTCAGTTTCAAAAGGTTTAAAAGGTAATCTTTCATTTTCTTATCCATAGAGGCCTACAGCCAATCTGTATCCATATGTTCTACAGCTATTAATGTTATTCTTACAAATTTTGTTGCCCTTTGTGTCAGTTTGTGGGACAAATGTAGAATAATGGCGAAACTATTTATCTATTTATAGGGTGGCCTTGATAGGAAAATATAATACCCAGCAATCAGACGTGATTACAGACTGTTGTAATGCTATATGAAAGGTATGGGCTCATTAGCATGCAATTCAAGGCTGACCGAAGGCTCTTGAGCACAAGATGAACAGTTTTTTACATGTATTCTACCTAAAACACTTTTGGGAATTATCTCCCCTCCTCTCGTCTGCACGTAAGGTAGAGCACAGAATAACAGGTGCAGGTATGCGGACATATCACACACACAGATCTACAAAAACCAACGTGGCAGCATGGAAAATAAATGAACAGAGTCACCGTCCCTGTCTCCATGGCAACAGGGACCCGCCAAGTCAGAGCCTCCGCGCCAGCAGCCCACAGCCTTCAATCCGACGAGACCATCGACGGATTTAATCATTCACTTGTTTATCTCCTACGAGTGCAGCTTCGCCTAATTATGCCTCAGCAGCTCGTTATTTAGCATCAGCTATTTTCAAAAGTGGGGAAAACAGAACTGTTTGTGTGTGTGTTTGTGTGTGTGTTTGTGGGGGGGGGGGGGGGGGGGGGGGTGTCAAAGTTTTTTATTTTTTTGTCTACTTTCTGTCTTTTTTCTTTCAGATGAGATCGTTTTTTTCCCTATAGAAATAATCAGCAGGAAGATTAAAGCCTGTTACTGATGTCCCTCATGGTGTTTACCCACAAACAACAGGACAATTGTGTCGTTCAACTCACGCTAATAGCTAGAGAGGTTTGATTCAGCCTACATAACAAGGCATTGTGAACAGAATGTAACAATATTTTTAACCCTCATTACCTATTTTTCTTACTCGTTTGATAAGCACTGTCAAGAGAAAAAATACACGTAACGGCACTGATGTCTTTAGGCTACGTAAATTTCGTAGCAGTTGACGAGTTATTGGCTGTTTGATTTCAAAGACACTTTCAGGAAATGGCAGTCCTAACATGTTGTCATGGACATACCCTGACTGAGCCGGTAGCGATTTATGTTGTAATAACGGATTCACGGCTCTGGCCATGTACAGTTGTAGCATCGGTTGGTCCAAAGTCAGAGAGGCATTCAGGAGGTTTTTTTAAAAGCTTTCTCACAGACAGACCGACACGCTTGGCTGGTGTGGATGGTGTAGGTGGCGTGGGTAGTGGGTAGTGTAGGTTGCCCTGTGTGTGTGTGCCTACTGTGTTATAACAAAAGGAGAGTGGAGACAGGGGCAATGAAAGTGTGGTTATCATGTCTAACTGCAAAGAAAGGCAACCCCTACCTACATGTCACAGTGTGTTCCAAGATACAGGCTACATTCTGTGTGCTGCAGAGCTGCCGAGAAGATTCCAATTCAGTCTGTAACTTCTCATTGTGTTCTCCACAGGACTGGGGCTGTGCTTGGATAAGGTAACAGCAGGTGATTTTTGCAAGGTTTTTTTTTTTGTTTTCCTTCTTTTTTTCTTTTTTTTTTTTTTTCCAAAAATCTACGTAACCATGATGCTGTTATTAATGACAACAGGATGTTTCCTGAAGCTGACTGTTAGCAAAGCTAGACAAGGCATGACAAACAGATGCTTGTTGCCCACCCCACCCCTCAAAATAAGGGTAGCGATGAATGGAGGCACAGAAAGTTGAGGAGAAGGAATTGAGACATAACTGTCAGCCATATCTCTATACACTGTCGTGTATAAGAAAGGATGGCATGGGTCACCTGCCGTCTTTCTCTTTCTATTTCTTTCTCTCTCTCTCTCTCTCTCTCTCTCTCTCTCTCCATTCTTGACTGTCTTCTTACTCTCCTTTAGGATCCTTCTGTCTACTGTCATTTCCGTTCTTCTCTGTGGCTCACTCCATCCAGCTATCAATCTCCCCCTTCTCACCTCCTGTTTTTTTCTCCTCCTCTCCCATCCCTTTCTTTCTATCGGTCCCTTGCCCCCACAACTGAAACCCATGAATCTTTAATGTGTCTTGTTAACGGAGTGACCCCCGCAGTGGGCTCTCAGACACGTTTCTCATCTCAAACATCTCCGCACAGAAATAAGCGGAAGGAATACCAATGTGGACTGAACCGGTAGAGTTTCCTTCAGGGGGTGGAGTTACAGTGTGTGTGTGTGGAGTGGGAGGGTGGGGTGGATGGGGCCGTGTTCAGTTCACTGTGATGCATAGTCTGATGTTATGACTACTGAAATCAAGTGCCCCCCCCCCCCCCCCCCCCCCCCCAGTGAGTCTGGAAGTCCAATCTCTCCCCCTCCACTCTCTTTCTCTCTTTCTCAGCTGTCAAGCACAGCATGATTATCTGTATCTGGACTATCTGTACAGTTCACGTTGAGTCTCCGCATACAGTTCTCAAAAGTGGTGACATGCACAGCAGAAAAGCAGCCAGACATAGACACAGAGTGACTGCACAGCCCACAGAGTCCCTGTTTACCCTGCGTTGACAAGAACACAAACACAGATCTGTTGAGAATATGTTAATGAAAGGGCATAATTAAAGAAATTAAATGTGACTGTGACAGACAAAACAGCTGAGATTTTATACCATGACAACTTTCATCCAGTGTGACAATGAGGGCAATTAGAATGGGACACAAACCATCTATTGACAATGTGCTGATGCACCATGTCATTAACTTGATTGAAACTTTTTCCATGTCACACAGCCTTGTTGACTGTGGGCTGAATGGTGGTTGATGGTGTACATGTTGCACCCATAATAAGCGCCTCAGCTCAGTGTTGAAGATTCCATAAAGAAAACGAGCTCTTCCACAAACGTACACAGTAGAGGTGTGTGGATGGCGGTTACAGCCGCAGACTCCGTGGGTTGGGTGGATGACGTGATGAAAAATAATATTTTAATTAAATTCGGACGGGTGGCAGTTTAACTACTCAAATTTAAAAAAAAAAAAAACATATATAGCCTACATTGTTAAATATGGCGGGTATGGTTTTGAAAATTGGCCAAAATAGAAAGCGGACGGTTGACGAGTTTTGTGATGGGGTTGCAGATGAAAAATAGCCCATCCGTGCATCTGTAGAACACAGCTATAACTAAACGTTACCTCACCATAGCTTTCATTCTTTCATCAGAACATGTTCGCTTCTACAGAGTTCTGTCTTGCTCTGACTGATGATGTCATTGTTCACTTTGAACTGTAACCTTTTACATTTACGGAATATGTCAAAAAACTAAAAACACAATAAAATAATAATATCCCCATACTGAAAACACATTATTTTATCACATTACTGGAATGCAAATTATCATAGGATGCAACACCCATGATGCATGAAAGTCACACTGGAGGCCAGTGGTAGTGCTGATGCACAGAATGATATTCCCTTTTTGACAGGGGCAACTAAGATGAAATGTAATAGTGACTAGCAGCTAGTAGTTACCTTCCTTCTACAATGTATCCAAATGTCTAAATGTAACAACATGTAATTTTATATAACTAACACTTACCCTAATCCTAAACTTTAACCTAACCCTATGGTATGGTGTAAGTATGTAATGTTAAAAGTACAAGTGCATTTGCAGACATCCCAACCTGCAGAAACTCATTTCAGGGAAGTCAACAATGAACCCCCACCCACTGGAGCACACGAAGAGAAAAAATATTGTTTGTCAAAACCTGAATACCCTAATGAGAGAGGCAGAGGTTGTCTTTTACATCTGCAAAAATACTACAGGGGACTGTCACTGTCATTCTCCCTCACTCCGCCCGTCTCCCTGTCACTTGCTGCAACTGTCACTTGTCCTAATTAGCTGAGGATATTTGAGTTGAGTGAGATTTTATATCACTAGCGGGCGTTCGGGAGTAGTTTTCAAACGTAGGAGACTCCTGGAGGTCGCGGGAGACTTGGGATGTCTGCAATTGTTACAAACTTTGGTACACTGTACTTCATGATGTAGATTCACTGTAACAGGGACCATAAAAAATTAACCACAGTTTGCCCGGCTAACAATAAGATCAATGCAGCTTAATACATATTATACATACTAGTAATGTACCAGTAATAAGTAATAATAGCCTGACAGTTTAAGACAACACAAAGATAGCAGTCCTCATTACTAAGTAGGCCTACAGAACTGATGGTGCATTCAAACAAATAACTTTTCAGAGGACATGATTGGTTATTTACAGACTGGGAGTACACATTGTTGATAATACAGCTTCATGTGCAAAGGATATCCTAGGTCTAAGAGGTACTGAAACTAAACAGGTGAATGTTGTGTATTAATGTTTAATGTGGAAATGTTTCAATTTAGTGTATGAACAGGTCTTTAAATGCAGAATATGGAAGAGGGTGAAAGTTGAACAAGCACACAGAGTTTTTTTTCTACATTTGCCTTTAGCAAACTTGAAAGTCTAACAAGGATTCAATAACAACTGTAATGAATGTCTGCATTCTCAGGTTTTCAAAATATAGAAATTATTTCCCCGGCCAAACCTCAGTTTCTCTTGCTGCTAATTGGTCCTCCTATTGTTGGCATTCATTACCACCTGAAGAAATTGCTAATGGAGACGCATATGAAAAATTATCCTGGGATTAAACTCTTCAGTTTCTTTCATCTGGTGATTCTTCTTTGCAGCAATTTAGCACTACCTTAATGGGATATAACACAGAAGAAACTGGGTTGTTTGTTTGTTTGTTCTAGTATAAAGTCTCCCTGAATCACCAATTTCTTCCAGTCATTTCATGAGTTATTTTTATTGCTTTCTGATTAGCTGATGGCAGTTTAGGAAAGACTGCCAAGTCAAGGGTATCCAAAAAAACTGCTGTGCTATATTTAGTCTCATTTAAGACGTGCTTAAGACAATGCTGACCAAATGCACAAACCACAGGGACATAATGGACCCTGCTGACAATGATGCGCCATTTTTGTCTGCAAGCAGAGCAGTCTGTAGCTCGAGCAGCCTCAGTCTGTACTTTAAGGAACAAGCCTAGCGTCTGGTCTGCAGCTAATGGTATCAGCATGATCGCAAATGGGCAAATCTGATACCACACTGAATCAGCGATTCTGTGGCTCTTAAGAAACTGAGGCGGGCCGGTCGCCCTCCTTGACAAAGTCAATTAGCCCCAGGCTCTTGGATGTCAGACTGGGTCGAGTCAAGACAGCTGCCTGTTCTCTTTATAGCCACCGAGTGGTCACGGTGGAAGGATCCTGGCTAGGGGTAAGTGGATGGGTAGGCTAATCTCGCCTTGGCAGCTGTTTTCAGAGAAGAATAAGGGTTTCATAAAGATAAGCCAGATGAAGATGGGTCTTGCCAGGTCCCATTCAGTGCCTCAATAGCATAAGTGTGCCCCTAAATTCATAATCAATTTTATATGCAGCTGAAGGATGTGTGCAACTATAATGTCCTGATTTGTACTGCCCCAACTACATTAGCTTTCTCTCTTTCTTTCTCTCTCTCTCTCTCTCTCTCTCTCTCACACACACACACACACACACACACACACACAGTATCTCTCTCTCTCTCTCTCTCTCTCTCTCTCTCTCTCTCTCTCTCTCTCTTTCTCTCTCTCTCTCTCTCTCTCTCTCTCTCTCTCTCTGTGCGTGCATCTCATGGTCCCCAAATTATATTTGCACTGACAGCCAACATACATCAGCATTTGCAGGCGCTGCTGCACTCCCGGGAGCCACGCATCACAAGCGATGACTATATTCAGCCTCAGTTATGTCATCACAACAGCAGTATACCCCCAAATGATTGTTGAATAGCATGGAAATATTCAATACACCCCCCCTACACACACACAAACACACACACACACCCACACACACACACACTTTCCTACTACACCCACACACAGAGACACACACACCTCCACCTTGTCTTTTTCTTCTCATGCAGACTTGCTTTCTCTGGCTGCCTCTGAGCCACAAGGCGAGGCAAAGCAAAGCTCCCACCTCAAAAAACAGCACCCCACCACCACTACCCTGCCTCCCTGCCTCTGACTGTAAAGTGTAATTATAGAGTGTGTATGCTTCGCAGGGTGCCTGAATGATGTGCTTGTGTTTCATTGCCCCCTCCCCAGTATCACACTGATACCCTATTATTTCAGTTTGTACATATCTCTCTTAGCTCTCGAGGAAAAATATATGTCGATTTGTAAATATAGAAAAAGCACAACTGGAGAATTTGCCGCAGCTGTAAGCGGAAAAGGTTGTGTTTGCTAGACAATACTAGATTTCCTGATGCGAATCTGATGCTATGTGAAGACTCCCATTGGCTCCTTGGGACAGTTCGATTGGATTAATATTATGATAGTCAGGCCTGATCTGCTGGACCGTGGTGATTTTCAGTGAAGCAAATGTTTCCCTCATATGTATTAGTAGGAATTACTGTTATCGCTTAAACGAGATGTAATGGTCTTAAAATGTGTATGTTGAATCTTTTTTAATCTTTCTTATCTTTTTTTTAACAGGTAAAGTGAAATAAAGTGTAGCCATCTTTCTCTGTACATGGCATAACCTCATTTCTGTAAGCACTGATTACAATGTTGGGTAACACTTTATTTAACAGTTTATTTTACAGTGTGCCTAAATGTAACAACATGTAATAATATACCACGGCTTCGTTCAATTTCACATTGTGATGCGTCCTTTAGAAGGGTTATTAACTTTCTATATACGCACATCTATGAAGTGGTCCCTGCTTTACGACCTTATTATGTTTGTGTATCAATGCGCCAAGTTCGTGGTGAACTTTAAATAAACAGTAAAGACGTGACAGCTTTAGCAAATGACGAGCAAATGGAAGAACACAGAGTTGCAACATGTTATATGTGCCTCTGAGATCGTCTTTTAGTTCTGTCACGCTGCATTTTGACTCTCTACTAACATGATTTTGCTAAGAAAGGCTTAACAGAACTTTGGAATAGCTACAGTACAGTAGCTTGACAACCACAGTCATGGAACTAACGACTGGGTCTTGGCCATACCTTGGCAACCTCCAGTTTGCAATTAGCAAGGGCAGTTTGTCCAGTAAGTTATGAAAAGACACATCTTGTGGCGGATGGAAGTAGTTCTACAAATAGGCCTAAGTTTGTTTTAGCGATTAAAACATGGAAATAATTACCTTAAATTAACATCAGATAAGTGTGCTAACCGTGGTATAAGCGAGATAATGGACTTCATGGTGTTCAGATATCAGAAAGTTAATGCACTTCGAGGTGTAACTCAACTTTGCACCGTGGCCGCATTACCACCTCGAACGTGCATTAACTTTCTGATATCCGAACACCGTGTCGTCCATTATTCCTTACTTACATTGTACATACTTAATACTAACCCTAATCCTAACCTTTACCTTAACCCTAAGGTACAATGTAAGTATATAATGTTACAGTATATATTGTCGCAAACTTGTGCATTACTTGTGCATGTTGAAAAGTACATATCTCAAGTACTTATGAAGTACATTGTGCTGCAGGATGTTAAATGTTATCCCACACTACTTGTACCCAAGAGCACTGGTAGTTATACAATCTTTGCTAATCTTTGCTAGAATTAGACAAGCCAGATCAAAGTTGCATGATGATGGTCAGTAGACCGACGCTTTGCAATTAAACACTGGAAATGAGGCCAGTGTGCGGGAGTTTTTCTTTGTGACTTTAGTGACCTTGTGGATCTCCTCTGACGCACCTGGTAAAAGGAGGTGTGCAAGAAATCTTCAAAAAATAGAATCAGACAAGCAAAATCAAAATCGGTTACACCTTATTTTACTGTCCCTGTTTCATCATGAAGGTACCGGCTAGCAACATTTGTAACAATATGTAACATTATGTATTTACACTGTACCTTAGGGTTATGGTTAGTGTTAACACAGCGTAAGTACATAATATTACATGTTATTACATGTAGATACATTAAAAAAGGAACTGTAAAATAAAGTGTTACCTAAAAATCTTCAAATAAAATGAATCAATGTGGAACAACCACTCAAAAATATTCTACTTTCTTTTTAGTGTAGCCCTTTAGCATTCAACCCTATCGCCGGCGAAACAACTCGCTGTGACTGAAAAAAACGTAACTACAACATTACTACGACATTACAGAAAGTCTTTAGTAACACATTACAACTTGGTCATTGCTATTCTGGCAACAACAAGGTTATAATAGGAGGTGCCTCTTAAAGGGTTAAACTGCGGTGGCATGAAATCAATATCAAGTTGAAGATCTCAACTTCTGTTCATGAACTAGTTAGCACATTCATGGCTACCAAGGACACACCGCAAACACATTATTGAAGGTTACCAAACCTTTTGGGAATGAAATGCAGTACCTTGCAGACAAATAAACGCAATCCATGTGTCTGCTTTTTGAAAAATTGACCAAAATCCAGACAGTGCAGTGTTTTTTACATGGTGTGTGTAGCCTCCCCACGGTTTCAAGTTGGAGAAAATGAGGATAAAAAAACATGAACAGTCAGTTATTGTTACAGATTTGTTGTATTAATAGATGGACGTGTTTCTTGTTATTCTAGATATCACTGGGAGCTACAAGCTGAATTAGAAGCTGAAATGTAATGATGTTTACAAGGAAAGAAGGCCAGAACACATCTGTCACATAAACACATATAGGCCACATTAAGTGCTCGCCCTTTCTCTTAAAGCGTGTATCTGTGTTTTCTATCGTATTTCATTCTGTGACATTAAATGTTGCTGAAATTGGAGCCTTACAACAGTGCTGTGTTGTGGTACTGTGTCCACTAATGGCCTTCAGTTTCAGTCTTGTGGAGAGAAATGCTCAAACTTATCTCACTGAACTGGGGCCCTACATTGGCAAAAACCTGCATCTAATGGTCACCTTTGTTCAAAACCATAGGCCAGATTTTTATAATGTTGCGGTGTAATTTGATATGGATCACTGTCATACGGCAAGGTTTTGAGGAAGACAATACATCCAAGTGGATAAAAAAATAGCTCTGACTGGTCATAATTTTAGGCAGTAATTGTCTTCCTGAACCAGCAGTTTCATATTTGCTGATGGGAGTCACCGACTTTTAAAATTAATCACCATTCATTATTTCTATGACAGGAAGATGCCATCAACTGGATTTCAGATGGATCCACACTAACTGTGTGCCTATTGATTGTTGTGTTTTTCAAGCCAGCATCATTTTTATGCCTAAGTCGATATGTGCAATATATTCAGTTTGGACAGCAACCAAAGCTACATTTTGAGTGTTGACGCATTTATTACACTGAAGAAGCACTGCTGTTACTGGCCTGGGAAGAGAGTGCACAGCCATGATGGGTTGATTCTACTTACAGAGCACAGAGAAATGTATCAGGTGGACCATAAGCTTGCAGTCGGGATATTTATCATGTCACTGTCAATTTCACCAAACAATTGAAACAGAGAATGTTTGTGTCACAGAACAATTATAAATGTTGGCAGCATCAGGCACATAAACTGTGCAGTAATTTCCACACTTGGGTCTGCCGGGCAGGATAACATTGTCATTACGTAGAAATTACCCACCACAGACAGCCCGAGAAGTGCTCTTGTGTGGGCATTCTTGCACCGATTATACTTTTTGGCGCAGACCTGAGCTGGCAGGAGTTGATGCTCCAGTAAACTGAGTTTACGTGTTAAGGTACAATCTGGAATAAACATTTTGAACCGCTCAGACTGTTCACTTGGACGAAAATTGGGTGCATACTCTCTCTCACACTAATCATACAAACCTTGCCCTTTCTACATTTGCTTCACCCTCAAGGTATTTATCATTGCGAGGCAGAATGTCTGCAGACCAGCATTCTGAATCCTGTTAATGCCATTCTAAATGTTTACTATGCTGGTGAATTCTCAAAATTAAACAGTGTGAACATAAATTCTTTTCTATACTGTGTTCAAACAGCCGAAGTGTCTGTTGGAATTGTGAACGTGTTCCTGTACTGTTTTCCTTCTCCCACATGGTTTAATTGCTTTCCCTGTTGAAGATGTTTGTGTTGTTGTACATTACAGCTGAATGTATGGCGCATGCCAGAGAACCATCACCACCACCCCCCCTCCCCTGCATCTACCGCACATCAGAATTTAATTGAAATTCAAAGCGTTTCCTGGGAACCTGTACGTGGTGTAGAATGTTGCAGTCGTTACTTTTTTTTTCCCCAACTGACCCTGGATGGCAATGAGCTGCCACCGAGTGCCATATATCTGATCCTCTGCAGTCAAATGAGTTATAATGATGTGCATGATACACCAGCCCAACATTTTTCATTTTACATTTTGTTCCCTTTCACTCGCACACACTCCAGATTCTGCTCTTTGATCTCAGGACACAACAGCAGTCAATAGGTGTTACAAGATCTCATTTAAAGGCACAATTAGAGTGACAGTATCAGAGTCGCCCTTCGAAATTTGACATTTCAGGAAATTACAGGCCTCTGAAAGGAATTGGGCGCTCTATTTGATGGCCTAAGTGGAATAGCAAACTGAACGTAGGGAGAAAAAAACTCTTGTTGTGTGAGCCATCAGGTGACTGTCACTGTGGCCAGTTCTTCTCTATTCAACCGCATCCTTTTCTTTATCAACTCCTGCACTTGACCCAGCTAGATTTGTTGAGTTGTTGAGATTATGGAATGTATGCTTTTGTAAACAAATGGTCTCCATGTCTGCTAATGTAGCCATCTGACAGGCAGTTACAAGAGTGGAAAGGAGGGGATGGTGTGGTGTGGTGTGGTGTGGGGATGGGGATGGGGATGGGGAATGACTTTTTGCAACGAGAAGAGACATTAGGCATCACCGCTGGCTAAACTGGCCAGAGCAGAGCCAGCATCTCTGTGATTCTCCCCATGAAAGTTTCATTTGAGGCGAATTAGCATTACAATTACATCCGTTTGATCCCAGGCCCCCGAGCTGCCAGTACTCTCTCTCTCTCCCTCTCTCTCTATCTATCTCTCTTTCCCTCCCTTTTTCTCTTTCATATGCTCCATCTCTCTCTCCTCCTCTAATTCTTTCTGTCCATTTCTCCCTCCCCCTCCCTCTTCCTGTTTCTTTCTTTTCTCTCTTACCTTTTATATCCCTTCTCTCATTTTCCCTCCTCTCATTTCTCCTTCTTCCCCCATCTTTCATTCTCTCTTTGTCTCTCTCTCTCTTTCTCTCTCCCTCCATCTCTCCCTCCCCCTGGTCCCTCAAGCTTCTTGCCTCCAATGAAACCAAACTCCACGCAGTCTCTCAACAGGGCCGTGAGTTGATTCAGTTGGCCTCGCGGGAGATGGGGAGAGGGAGAGAGGGAGAGAGGGAGGGGGTTTATGCGTGAGAAGAAGAGGTAAACAGTAGGGGGTAGGATGTAGAAGGCAGGCGCAGTAGGAGCCTTAGTGCACCACACTTATGGATGTAATTTAGGCTGTAGCTAGAGTTAAACCGAAAAGTTTATTTTTTCTTTTCCTTTTTTGTTGTTTGTTTTGATGTTTGTTCTACTTTATTTATGTATTCATGCAAACCTGTACATTAGTTATCATGTGTGTATTTGTGTGTGTGTGTGTGTGTGTGTGTGTGTGTGTGTGTGTGTGTGTGTGTGTGTGTGAGAGAGAGAGAGAGAGAGAGAGAGAGAGAGAGAGAGAGAGAGAATGAGAAGAAATGACAGAGAGGAAGAGAGAGAAAGCGCAAGGGGCAGCAGGAGGGGAGAAGAAGGACAAAGAGATAGAAAGATGATCATGGATGTGTATTTAGGATGTAGCCAGTTTTCACCTGGAGACAGTTTTTTTGTTTGTTCTGTGTGTCCGTGTGTGTCCATGTGCAAACTGTGTGTGTATGTGTGCGTATGTGTTTGTGTGCACATAATGTGTATGTATGTGTGTGTGTGTGTCCATGTGCAAACTGTGTGTGTGTGTGCATGTGTGTGTGTGTGTGTGTCTGAAGAAGAAAGAGAGTGAGTGATAAAGAGAGAAAGGGAGAAAGAGAAATAAGTGTGTGGGTGCCAGTGTTTTGTGTGTGCTGTGCGCTGGGCTTATTGGACTGGGGGGGGCTATTTGTCCACAGTATGTGCACTGGCCTGTCTCCAGAGAGACGCAGTGTTATTGGACCATCAGGTCACTTCATGGGAAAGTAGATATGCTGACCTCCCACTCGCCCTGCCCCTGAGCAGACACTGCAAGAGACACTGCCCTCAGGGAGGAAGGGAACTGGAAGTGGATGTTGGATTTTTATATTTCATCATAGCATAGCCATCTCTCCATCTTTCTCTCTCCCTTTCTCTATCCCCTTTTCATATCTCCATCTCTCTCTCTCTCTTGCTATTTTTCTCTCTAGCTCTATCTTACACTCCCTCTTGTTCTGTCTCTACCTGTCTCTCTTACTCCCTCTCTCTGTCCTCCTTTTGCTTTCTCTCTCTCTCTCTCTGTCTCCATATTCTCCCCCAACACTCTCATTCTTCATCTACCCTTCTCTCCCCTGCTCTCTCTCTCTCTCACCCTGGCTTCAAAGACTGAAAAATTATTTCCTTTGAAGCTGCCCTGCTTGTCATTCACTAAGGTATTTTTTTCTGTAGGGAGGGGTTGGGTTGTTAAGAGCAATGATTACATTATTAGATCTGTCAGTTCAAGTCATGCTTTTGCACCATGTATTCATCACAGACTTCTCTATTTGTGCATTTCCTTGCATTACAAGCAGGATTAATGAATACGATTAGAGACCAGAGTCACCTCAAATGCTGATGAATCATGAGGTATATATGAATGGCAGGCTCACTCACATACTCTTACATTTCACAGACACACACACACACATAAGCATACACACACACACACACACACACACACACAGACACACAAGCAATACTTAAATGTGAACAAGGAGCGATAATCTATCATCATTAGTGACCTGATGGCTTAAACACACGCCCCCTTTTAATGCTAAAATGGTGGCCTTTTGAGGCTCAGACATAAGTATTGTATTGGTAAAGTACCAGTTGTTCCTCATTGTTCCTTTTACACTCCTGCCCCCTTCATTTGTGTGTGTGTGTGTGTGTGTGTGTGTGTGTGTGTCTGGTCCCGTTCAAAACAAGTTTATTTGCTGCCTAAGGCCTCATTTCCACCGACTTGAGCGTGTACAGCATGGTCTAATCTGTTAATGTGCATTCTAAACGAATATGGACAGAAAACGGGCACCCGCTGATGGAAATGAGCCCTAAGCAGTTGTCTAAGCCTGTCTACTGAGTTGCCTTCCAACTATTCCCATAATGGTCATTTTTGAAGGGAGCTTTAAAGGTATACTTCCATCGTGAATTTTGTGGCGTTCTCTAGTATTAATAATTGCCTTGTGCGCTGGTTTTGATTAAAAAAAATGTTGTAGTGCTTCTGTTTCAGGCTGTTTTAGTTTGGTGGAGGGGGTGGGGCCGGGAGAACGACACGCTCCCTGCAGCTTCCTTTGCCCCACAGTCAACTTGATAGCAGAGTAAGGTAAAGGGGAAAAGTCAACTTGACAGCGCTAAAACTGCACACAGAATGTCTTCGGAGATACAGCCTTATGTGTTTGATCCTGAATCCTAAGAGGAAGGAGAGATGGCACAAGCACAGTCGCCTCCTGACCGTTTGTCAATGAACGTTTCAGAATGGTAATATTTGCATGACAAAACAGTGCAAGTGCCCGGCTAAATGCAGTTCAGCCATTCAACTAGCCTGCTAATCTTATGCGAGTCAGTCACAGGCTAACATCATTTAAAGCCCATTCGGTCAGTTTCTCTTATATGCATTTGCACACGTCTACGTCACGCTGCAGGCCCTTTTCGCATTGGGTCATTTTTCCCTTCTATTGTCTTCTTTTGACTGATATAGAAAATGGGGGATAGAAAAACATTTTGATATGCAGCATGCATATGCAACTCGGGGTGACCTATGATATTTCAAAAGTGCAAGTACTAAACGGTTTCTCGGGGAAGTACACCTTTAATGTTTCCTCAATGCTCAATGCAAAACTGTGAAAAGTAAATAAAGATGGCAGCCAAAATTAATCTTACAGTAGTTGTTTGTAGTGTCCTGTACGATTTATGTACTGTCAGTCAACTGTAACATTAGCCAACTAGCTCGCATAAGCTAGTTTCATGTTCTTGCTACGTGCTAACGTCATATCACAATTTTAGCTGTCTTAAAATTACGTTCCAAACTAGCATTTACAGAAGATTCTTTCAGTCCGTAGTCATATCTCTATTTAGGCAGCTGCCTTCTGTTTCAAACAAAGCCTCTGTCCGTCTCTTTGTCTGTGTTTGTGTTTGAATGTGCTGTTTCATGCTCAAACACCCACCAGTTTTACTTCTGCTAACTGCTTCGTCTTGACCCCCTCCTTTCACCCTTTCCTCTCTCCCTCCCTCTCCCACTCTCTATCCCCCTCTCCATCCCTCTCCTTGGCTCTGGCCCATGGCAGATGATGGAATAGCCTTCACAGGATTGGAGGCCCTGTGGTGAGGAGGTACTTGCCAGGCTGAGAAAAGGTCATCTTAGATGCCACTACTCTAACTGCAGCCCCTCAAGGTGCCACTGCACTGCACTGATCAGCATCGTTGACATCTCCCAATGTGGAGGCCAAAGCATAAATAACACATTTTTTTCCCGTTCTCTGTCACTCTTTCTTTTTTCTTTCTTTTCTTTCTCTCTTTTACTCTCTCTCTCTATTTGTCTCCTTCTCTTCAACTCGACCCCTCTCACTCTCTTTCTCTCTCTCCCTCCCTCTCTGTCTCTCCCCACCAAGTCACTCCTCACAACCAGACCTACGGGCCACACCACTTGAAGGGGGCCTTGCTCTTTCCAGCAGCAGTCAACAGAGCCCAGAGGGGAACTTTGGGTGTTCCTGTCATCCCCAGTGCTCAGTGAGAGGCTCTGACATGACCTGCCTCTCCCACACACAGGCCCCAGCGTCTCCAGCCTCTCTGCTGAACCACCACACTGCCTGCCATGCCACGCTCTGTTGCCTATCTTGTTTTTTTGAAAGGGCCACCCCAGTCATGGAAGAAAAGGGGCTAATTACTTGTGGAGAGGCAGGAGTTCAATGACCCTCAGCACCAAACACCCCCATACAAATAAACAAACATACACACACACAAACACACACACACACATACACATATGGCGTAAATATATATATATATATATATATATATATATATATATATATATATATATATATATATATATATATATATATATATATATATATATATATATATATTACCAAATCCTTGCCTTTCCCGAGCCCTAGGCTCCTTGGTCTGGGCAGTCATCCAGAAGCTTGGTCAGTAGGACTCTTCAAACAGGTGGTGATCTCTGCTCTCTCTCTCTCTCTCTCTCTCTCTCTCTGTCTCTCACACACACACACACACACACACACAAACACAAACACCATCGCCCAGTGTAATTACACTAATTAGCAGCGAGGAGAGAGTACGAAAACAGAAAAAGGAAAGAGAGAAACAACAACAACAACAAGCATCCCGCCGCAGACCCCGTAGCCGTGCCATGACTGTTGAGTGGCAGCGCGCTGCTCGCTCGTTTAAACGAATTAGACATTGGAAGTGGTTCAATTAGGGGCCCTCCGTGGATGCGACAACAAGGGGGTGGGGGGGCAAGGGGGGTGAGGGGAGAAGTGGGGGCCTCGGCTGCTTTGATGTGAGGTTAGTGGGATAACCCACCAAGGAGAGAGGGAAGGAAGAATCACATGTGCCAGGAGAAATGTGGAGGTGGGAGAACAAGCAACTCAATCATGCATCCATCCAAACACATTAAAAAAGACCATTAAGGATATAGCAGTCTGTTGGTAGAGAGGCTCAGACGAAGATTACTAACGACTAACGATGTTTGTAGAGGAAAGGGAGTTAGGGAGTTGAGGAGCCAAAATGTCAGAGTTGAGTGATTAGCATGTTTCCCATGTTTAACACATACCATACCTTCCCAAGTTGCTGTTGAAATGATTTTTTAGTCTTTCTGCGCACATTTGTAAAAACTGAAATGTTACATAAGGCACCACCAGTTTCGGGTGGTGGGGGGCTGACAGCCTTGTTAATGTCAGCTTCGCGCTGCAATTTAGTGGAACATTTCTGTCAGCCATCTCCAGAGATCAGTCTAGTGTCTAAGGCAGGGGCCATTTTAGGGGAACGACGGGGTTGCGTTTTTTGGGCAATATTTGGGTTGCGATTGCAGGGATAGGCCTTGACTCCTTTCCAGGAATGTCTACAGGGACGAGTGAAGTGCCTAGGTAGGTACCTCATGTAGACATGGTACTTCTGGACTGGTACTTTGTGAAAAACTTTTGGGTAGCAAAACACATCACCAACAGTGCTGTTCCACAAATGTGTTGGCAAGCATATATCACAATCTACAATAAGAACATGCTTCTAACCTAATTCTGGATGCTAGTTTGACAACAGTGTTTGATGCCACAAACTTCTAGCCTGGTAAACCAGTCCCCCCGTACTTAATTTCATATTGTACAGGGGGTCTGGAGGTGTGGACTCTGCTGAAGTTTAAAACAAGCGACCAGTCTGTAATGTCTGGTCGTCACGTATGCAATTAGCCTACCTACACACTACAATTCAAATGTAGCACACGAGTTGCTTGGTCCTCTTGCATGAACTTCAACGGCCTCTGGTCCAGACCCTCTGTACAGAATGAAATCTTGGCTCCCTCTATGCTGACAACTTGTGCTATTGAAGATCTGGCCCGGAGGCTAGCTGACTCATGTGTCGCCTTCACCAAGTTGCATCAGCACCCGAGTCCATGGGGTATTACATGCAAGCCCCCAAAAGCCTGAAACGGTCAATTAGGGGGCTTTTACTGGTATCACCCCTTACCACTCTGCAATGGCCACTCTGCAGTGGGAGATGTCCTGGTGCTACATGGAACTGTAAGATGGGGCATACATACACAGATTATATTCACATTGTGCTGAGTGGTGAGAAAATGGGAGTTAGGTGCACTCAACTTTAAATTATAGTCTTTGATGCACATTTGAAAGTGAAATCACATACTGCAACAGATAAGAAAAAACAGCCCTCACCTAAAAAAATTGAAGGCTTTTTTTTTCATTTAAACATAAAGTTATGCAGGCATTTAGGCTTGAGCTTTTGTCAGCCTTATGAATCAGCCCTGTATCATCATCCTACGTTTGCCATTAAGTGCCTGTGAAAAAGCAACACCCCCAAGAGCACATGCTCTCTCAGCTGAGCAGAATTTATGATCATTACAATTTGATGGGCGATTTGCCACCTGGATCGTGGATTCGGCTCCCCCCCGCAGCCCCCCATCCTGAGAGACCCTTCATTAACCAATTTTCGGCAGCCGTCATTTTAGGGTGCGACGGCTGCGAGCCCTGGGCCGTCCCTGTGTTAATGCGCAAAGGGGCAAAAGCTGCTAAGCAGTGGTTAGCACGAGCAGCTGTTTTGGGCTGGAACTGTGTCATCCCACTGGGGCTTTCCTCTGTAACTACCAGATTGTGCAGCTAGCTGAGGAGCCAATGTTACTTTATTTATACTTTTTTTACTACTTTATTGCAGTCTCAATGTTTCATCCATAGAGTCACTTACGTCACTTCTTTCACATAATACTCTGCATATATATATATATATATATATATATATATATATATATATATATATATATATATATATATATATATATATATATATATATATTTCATATGTGAATGTGTATGTGTACATGCATGTGTGAACGTGTGTGCGTTTGCTTATTAGTATAGGGATGTTGGGTCATTGAACTGAATTTGGTCATATGAGCTATATATATATATACTACACTTTAGGCCTACAGTTTATTATCAACTATTTATTAGTTGTTCAACTATTTAATAGTTAAATTGTGGCAGGATATGATTCAAAAGTTCGGCAGAGGTCAAAACAGGACAGAGTCTGTGGTATAATGACGAGTCTGGCTTCTCCATTTCAGTCACTTGTGGTTGAGCATACCAGAGCGAGAGTGTGTCACTTGTTCATGAGTGTCCTGAGGGTGCATAAAATGAGATGGATTTTCCCCTGGAAAAAAACGCGAAATGATGTACGTAGCAGTTAATTTATGCCAAACCGTAGGTAAGCCTTGTTGTTTCTTCAGATTATTCATGGTGTCAAATACCCGCACACATAATTCTAACTGCATCGGTAGACTGAAATGATTAGAAAAACACCCACTCGGCAGACAGAGGATGAACAGCCGCATAGTGCGGGGGATTCACGTATGTAGTACTCCATCCCTCGACTGCTGGGGCCCCTTTTGCATATTCCCCTCACACTCCTCCCGTGATTCCTTCAACATCAAACAAGGATTCAAGAGCAAGCTGCGGAAGAGAGTTGGGAGGCAAGGTGAACAGAATAGCAAATTGTGGGGCCTAATCTTCACACAGACACACCAAGACACAAACACACACACATACACACATAGACAGACACACACACACACGTCAGCACCCACCCACGCACACACTTAGGCACTGTGTCTCTATCATGCAAGGAAAAACAGCTCTGGCGACTGTTGGTGGTGATAATTCCTGCTCCCCTGATCTCTCCATCAGCGTGAGGTGCTGCACCGCAGTGCTCCGTCACATCTCTTCCCAGACACGGAATGACAAGCCAGCGTATCGCCGGCAT
Organism: Coilia nasus; assembly: GCA_027475355.1. Taxonomy (NCBI): domain Eukaryota; kingdom Metazoa; phylum Chordata; class Actinopteri; order Clupeiformes; family Engraulidae; genus Coilia; species Coilia nasus. Next base: position 23,292,238 of record CM050210.1, on the reverse strand, counting down.
AGCTACAGGCTAAGATCAAAGCGCCGCCATCCATAACGAATACAGGCCCCACTTTTTGAGGTGAAAATCAAAGGGTGGGGAAAATAAGTGCATGATTGGAGAGTACGCTGGGGAAAGAAAAAAAACACTATCCTCTGCATAGGTTTGTTTTGATTGACAGAGAACTAAAAGGCTGCTCTCCCTTTTTTGTTTCTATTAACCCTCCTCTTCCCTTCCCACACCTGTCTCCTTAGATCTCTCTCTTTCTGCCTCTCTCTCTGTCCCTCTCTCTCTCTGATACTCTTTCTGTCCCTCTCTCACATACTCTATCTTTCTCTCTGCCTCTCTCTCTGTCCCTCTTACACACACACACACTCTCTCTCTCTCTCTCTCTCTCTCTCTCTCTCTCTCTCTCTCTCTCTCTCTTTCTCTCTCTCTCTGTCAAGGGGCTTGTCTTGCCTGATGAGGCCGAGCGCATGTCTTTTGTCTGGCCCAAGCTTGGGTCCGGTGTGGGCCGCCCGTCTGCAAGAATCCACTTCAGTCATGAGGCAGCAATCCAGAAGGAGGTCAGAGCTGGGGTCACTCACTCAGACTCAGATACACATAAACACATACACATACACATATACACATATACCCAGACATTCTGTCTCTCTCTCTCACACACACACACACACACACACACTCAGACACACACAAGTGTCAATGTCAGTTTGTGTCAGTGTCAGTCTCACACATTACTCCTGCAAGGCACCAGCTGGGAAGGATCTAAAGGCCGTGGAGGTGGGGGAAGTGTGTGTGTGTGTGTGTGTGTGTGTGTGTGTGTGTGTGTGTGTGTGTGTGTGTGTGTGTGTGTGTGTGTGTGTGTGTGTGTGTGTGTGTGTGTGTGAGAGAGTGTGTGTGTGTGTGTGTGTGTGTGTGTGTGTGTGTGTGTGTGTGTGTGTGTGTGTGTGTGTGTGTGTCTGTCTGTCTGTTTGTGTGTGTGACTAGAGTGGCATTACTGTTGTATAGTAAAAAGGGGTGATTCAAAAACTTCAAAC
>CM050210.1:23178719-23288719 GCA_027475355.1 Coilia nasus | reverse complement strand
CTGGTAGGGCGTATGGAATCAATAGGAGATATCGGAGCTGCCTCTGCCCTTCGCCTCAGGCTCAGCCAGCCACTCCCCCCAAATCACAACACTGTGTGGCAAAATCAACGTCTGTGAGCCTCAGTTGACCCATTTAAGTTTTATTATTGCGAGGAAAAAAAACATCCCCACCACACACATACACATACACACATACACATACATAAGACACACACATACACACATACACATACACAAGACACACACATACACACACACAGACACACACACAGCGCACGCAAACACACACACAACACATACCATCAGTACCACCCCAGCAATCTCCGCGCCCACCCCCAGGGATGTCAAATCCGAGACATAATTAAAAATAACAAGCTAGGCAGTGGGGTGACAAAAAAGAAAAGAACCAAAAAAAAAGAAAAGCAAAAGACAAACACATAGGGCTGGCCACCGTCTATATGCATCTGAGGCCATGCTCCTCGCATTCCAATGAGGCCGTGGCATTATGGCCAAATGACTTCTCATTACGACTCTGGTTCTCTCAATTATAACACTCAGTGCTCCTCCAGGCGTAGGGGAGGAGAAGAGGGGCCACGTCCAAAGAGAGTTGGGAGGCTGTGGGGGTGGCGGTTGGGGGTTGGGGGTGTGTGGGGTGTAATGACCAATTTTTTTCCGACTGGAGTTGTCCATCGAGGCGCTTTGTGCCACCTGTGATTCCCAGTTATTAGAAATGAATCATAATTAGCTCCCGGGTCAGCACACATGCAGCTATGACCAGTGCTATAAGGTTTGACAGCACAAAAGAGAGAAAGAGAGAGAGGGGGAATGAGAAAAAGCAATGGAGGATGACACACATGGACACACACATATATACTCTCTTTCTCTCTCTCTCTCTCTCTCTCTCTCTCTCACACACACACACACACACACACACTAATGACTAATTTTCTTTGACCAGAGCTGTCCATCGAGGAGCTTTGTGCCACCTGTGATTCCCAGTTATTAGAAAGGAATCATAATTAGCTCTCGGGTCAGCACACACGCAGCTATGACCAGTGCTATAAAGTGTGACAGAGAGAAAAGAGAAAAAACACAGAGCGAAAAAATGAGAGAGAGAGAGAGAGAGTAAAAGAGAAAGAGAGACAGAATGAGAAAAAGCAATGGAGGATGACAGAGCGCAAGGAAGGTGAGTTCTTATTAAAAAACAGAGATGGGGAAATAGAGATGTGTACATTGTCACGCCGCTAAGAGGTGTGTTTGTGTCCGTGTGTGTGTGTTTGTGTGTGTGTGAGAGAGAGAGTGTGTGTGTGTGTGTGTGTGTGTGTGTGGGTGTAGAGGTAGTGGTGAGGGCAGGGCAGCATGGTGTTTGACAGATAGAGCTTGTGAGGGCCGCATCACGCCACCAGGGCCAGCAGCTGTGTCTGCCCAAACAGGGACATTTGCTGTCGCCGGGAAGGAAAACTGTGGCACTTTTTCTTGGTCATCACCATGCCTCCTCCTCCGCCTCCTCCTCCCTCCAAACACACACAGTGACACACACATACTCTCTCTCTCTCTCTCTCTTTCTCTCTCTGTTGGTCGCTCACACACACGCACACAGGCACACACACACACACACACACACACACACACACACACACACACACACACACACACACACACACTTCCTGCTCTCCCCTCCCTCTTCCTTCTCTACCCAGCTGACTGACTGCCAAGCTGACACAGACCATGAGAGCGTAGGTGTCTGGGGTTTTCGCCACTTAACACCAGGGGCTTAGTGGGACTAGGCGAAGGTGATCGTCTTTATCCCCCTCCGCCTCTCGCATAAACAAATTAGCGCGCTTATTGTCAACAGTGTTAGCCTTGAGCGCCGCTTGACAGGCCTGTATTTTTGATTAATTGTGTTTGATTATCAGTCTCGCAGTAAGACAAAATTACTACCAATGGGATAATTGGTATTAATTTGCACAAAAGAGTGAATGAATATGTATTGGGAAAACATAGCGAGGAGGGGAAGGGAGGAGGGGATACAACACCCCCACACCCACACACAGGAAATACAAACACACATACCCACACACACACACACACACACACACACACACACACACACACACACACACACGAAATGCAAACGCGCATGCACACACATGAAATGCAAACACACATACCCACACATACCCACACACACACACACACACACACACACACACACACATGAAATGCAAACACGCATGCACACACATGAAATGCAAACACACATACCCACACACACACACACACACATGAAATGCAAACACACATACCCACACATACACACACACACACATGAAATGCAAACACACATACCCACACACACATATGAAATGCAAACACACATACCCACACACACACACAAAATGTATACGCACATACACACGTATGAAATGCAAACACACATAGATACATACAAACACACTCTCATGCACACATCCACACCCATGAACAACACACACAGAAAACCATATTAAATGCTGCACACACAGACACACAGGCGCTCTCTCTCTCTCTCTCTCTCTCTCTCTCTCTCTCTCTCTCTCTCTCTCTCTCTCTCTCTCTCTCTCTCTCTCTCTCTCTCTCTCTCTCTCTTTCACACATACACATATACACATATACCCAGACATTCTCTCTCTCTTTCACACACACACACAGCTAACGTGAGTGGTGGCAGAGAAGCTGAGAGTCAAACAGGCTTTGTCTATTTGTTTGTCTCGTTGACGGGGCAAATCAGCGCGGCACCATTAGCAGCTTGTGAGCATTCCTCATTGTCCCCTCTAACTTCCCTCCTCCCAGTCACCATATTCATCAGCGTGTCTCTGTCTACTCTCTCTCTCTCTCCATCCTTCTCTCTCCCTCTCTCTCTCTTCCTGTCTCTCTGTCTTTCCACATCCCTACCCCCTTTCTCTCTCCCTCTCCATCTCTCTCTTTCTGTCTCTCTTCCTCTCTATCTATCCATCTACCTTTCTCTTTCTTTCTCCATCGCTCCATCCCTCTATATCTACGCATCCCTCTTTCTTTCGCTCTCTCTCTCTTTCCATCCTTCTCCCTCTCTCTGTCTCCTGCACATTCTCCCCTGCAGCTCTGGGTGACAAGAGTGAAGAAGCGACATGGGGCTAATGGTCAAGAGAGACACCAGTAATTACTTGGTCACAAGCTCTCCCTGCATAACAAGCGAGGTCTGCCCAAATGAAGCAAGAAGAAAAGAACAAGAGAGAAAGCAGAGCAGGGTGAAGGAGTGACAGAGGGAAAACGTGTGTGTGTGTGTATGTGTGAGAGAGAGAGAGAGAGAGAGAGAGAGAGAGAGAGAGAGAGAGAAAGAGACAGAGAGAAAGAGAAAGAGAGCAAGGGGGTAAGAAAAGAACAGAGAGAAAAGGGGAAAAAGGGTGGCAGAGCAGAAGGACTCACAACAGCCAGTGCATTCTCAGCAAGGCCTCATTAAGTGGATTGTGTGCTGCTGCTGCTGCTGCTTGCGTTTAACACGCCCAATCAGTCTGACAATGAGGACAACATCATTCCATGTAACTACCATATGTAATTACACTGTAATTACCACACACGGCAGTGCTGAGAGAGAGAAGGCGATGCTACCATTAGGCGATGAGGTCATGCCTGAGGACATTGCCACACGCAATGCCACAGAAATCGCACAGCGGGAGAAAACATTTCAGTGCGCCCAGCCTCACCAGCAGGCCTGATCCAGGGTCAGAATGAAAACTAGAGAGAGAGAGAGAGAGTAAGTGAGAGAGGGGAAGAGGGAGGAATGGAGGTATTGAGGGAGTGAGTGAGGGAGGGAGGGAGGGAGGGAGGGAGGAATGGAGGGAGGGAGGGATGAGGGAGAACGAGAGGGAGTAGGGAAAGACATGGCAGCAGCTGCTATGCTATCACTCAGGCGGAGAAACATGAGTCGGGGAGATACAGTTTCACCGTGGGGAAGAAGAGTGCAGCCAAAGAGGCAGGTCAGGTAACGCATAGTGCTGCTATGTACCCACAACAGAAAAATACAAACACCTGCTTACACACACACACACACACATACATACATACACACACACAGTCAGCAAAGTCAATAATAGCAATAACCTCGGTAACCTTCTTCACTGAAAGATGCCTTGAACAGTTGATGTGTGAGCATCTTAGACACAAAAACCCACTTAGACACAAAAACCCACACTCTCACACAGACGATAACTTTTTAGATGTGTTTCCAGCAACCTGTCAGGTACAGGCATCTATGTCAGACACACCTGTGTGTAAAGAGCTACTGGAGGAGACAGACAGAGTGAGGCTCACAGAGAGACAGAGTGAGAGAGAGTGAGGGAGAGAGAGAGTGAGGAAAAAGGGAGAGGTAGAGAGAGCGGGTGCGGTGTAATAAAAACCCATACTGGTTAAAGACAGGAATTAGACCTTAGAGCAGTGCAGGTGACAGGAGAGGAGCGTAGAAAAACAGAGACTGGCTCGGGGGTAAAACAGAATAAAGAGAGGAGAGAAAGCAAAGCAGAGAGAAGAAAAAGGGGAAGACAGCGGGAGCTGACTTTTGTGCGAATGGCAAGACAGCAGGAGGACTGAGTGGAAGGGAAAGGGGAGGGGGGGGGGTGAGCACAAGAAAGAAACGGGTTCGGCACGAAAGTGGGAGGGATAGAGGCGCTGACAGTGATAATGTGGCCCTTGTGTGGAGATAATAATCCCTGTTTGCTGTGCGGCGGAGCCTGACCGACCTTAAGAGAAAGCTGAGGACAAAACGCCCCGACTCCCAGACACAAACACACCCGACTGAGGCCAGGGGAGGACACTGCGACACTGAGCTCCTGCAACACCAGAACATCAGGCAGTGGCTTCCAGGTCTCCATCGGTCTAGCCAGTCAACTCTGGTTGGTGCCTCTACTTAGTCTCTCTCTCTCTCTCTCTCTCTCTCTCTGTCTGTGTCCATCTGTGTGGACTATCTACCTGGTCATCTGTGTGTGTGTGTGTGTGTGTGTGTGTGTGTGTGTGTGTGTGTGTGTTCGTGTAGGTGTGTCTCTGCGTGCCTGTCTAGTTGTTAGACTGTCCACCTAATTCCTTTGTCTCTCTCCTTCTCCGTGTCTTGTCTGTCTGTGTCGCTGTCTATCTGGCCATCGGATCCTGTAGCCAAGATGATGCAGCAGATCCTGCAGGAGATGTTCATTGAGCCGGACCTGCTTGCCGAGCTCAACGAGGAGCAGAAGCAGATTCTGTTCTACAAGATCCGCGAGGAACAGGTGCGGCGCTGGAATGAACGAGAGAGCCGTGACCCCGGCCCCCGAGTCGGCAAGACCAGTGAGTCAGTCAGCAACCACAACCACAACCACAACCACAACAACACACACCACACCACACCACACAATGTGAACAGTCACTTCAATCCAGGGTACACCTAGAAAAGAAGGTACAGAATTGTACTTTTAGGGGTACACAGGCTTGTCACACTGGCAGTACCCTCAAAGGCACATAATTGTACCTTTTAACCACTGTTTTAAAAATAGTTTGTACCTTCTCCAGAGCTGAATAGGTACACATCAGTACCTTAAGGTCCAAATGTTAGCCTTTGGGAGTACATTAATGCTGATTGTACCTTAAGATACAGATTTGTTCCCCTAATGTACCCCTATTTCTGAGAGTGTATGGGTAGGTTATGTCAACATAAACTCTGAATAAAGTCATTTTGTTGCTTTAACAAAGCCGAGTCATCACATTGGTGATGGTGAGCAGACAGCTGTCGATGCAGACAGACATCAGTGAAAGTTATTACAATCCGTACAGTGGTGAGGTGGTAACAGGAAAGGTGAGTTAAATTTCAATGCAGCAGTAAAAAAGATGAGTAAGCTATACATATCTCAACATCTGCAGTCATAAAAGGCACATAAAGAACATAATTTCAAAAGGTGAGCAAATGGCGTTTACCTGTTTTTTTCCCTATGCCACTAAATGTGTAGTGTTACATGTTTTACCACACTTAAAGTTGGCCCTATGCATTGACATATCTCAGCTCAGTCAAGGCAACAACATGATGCTGATTGACACCTCAGTTCAGTTCAATTAACAAACTTATTTTTTACAGTAAAGTATACTTTTTCCATACACACACACACAAATACACACACTTCAATTGGTTGACATTTATATTCATTTAAACAGCAACAGTTCTTTACATCGTGATATAGTTCGTATCATCCACAGAGGTGCCAAGGCGTTAAGGTGCAGACTATAAGGCAGAGTGAAGCCAAGACGAGTGATTCATCTGTAGGAGTGTCACTCCCCCACTTTCACACCACACATATACTTTTGTACACACACACACACACACACGCATGGACACAAAAACACACGGAGACACACACAGACACACACAAACACGTACACACTCCTGACATATAGATCGTGATTATACTTAGGGTACTTGGACTGTGTCTACAATTGTTGTGTTACATAATGGTTATGCATTTAGCTATTAGATAACCACTATTCATAGTGCAGCACAGTGTCTTTTATTACATACTTCAGCAGCCAGCAGAGGTGTTATAATACCTTTCATGTCTTCAGAAATGCCCCCTGGGCATGGGGTGTTATGAATTCGTATAGAATTCCTGGAAGCACTGATAGTCAGCACTTGAAAGTGGGGATTTACTTCTGCCAGTACCGCCTGTAAATATTGCCTTTTGTAATCCACCCTGGACTCATTTCTAATAAGTTACATTACACGCTTTATTTATTGGCTTCAAAAAAAAGTGCAATATGTCTTCCAGTAAACAACCCAGTGTTGAGCATAACAGTGTGACGGCAGTGAGAGCACCTTAAGTAAGTGTCTCAGCGTCCCTGGTCAATTTGCTCAGTGGAGGGGAATTCTGAAGCCATCCGACTTTACTGGGCCATAACATATTACAGGATTGTTTTCTGCCAGATAACAATGCCCCTAATCGCCGAGCATCATTTACATTTGAAATGCTACTTCCCCCGTGCATACGAAGGGTTTGGCTTATCCCTGAGTCGTGATGTTGCCATGGTTGCTATCCTTTGCCATGCTTTCTTTCTTTGTCTCTGTCTCTCTGTTTCTCTGGGCACCCCCTCCCCCCTCCCCCCTGCACACCTGTACACGGTGTGGCAGCACTGCCTTCACACTTAGCCTGGGTGACATTTACGAAATTCCTCTTGGCTTTCGAGCAAAAGCATGCGTGACAGAGCTATCTCTGTTCCATATGAGGTTTTTCTTTCTTCCTCTCTCTCCCCACTTGGTGTCTGATTGTCTAGTTGAAGTGTATTACATCCAACAGCTCTTCCCCCTGAGCAAGATTTCCTTACCTCCTTGCTGAGGTTTTCAGGCGACATTGCGTTATCTCTTTGAAATGTGATCTGACTGTAAAACTTGTAAGTTTTGGTGGTTGAGACTGAATTATCTCGCTTTCTCCCCCCTCACGTACCCAATCTTTCTCTCTCTCTCTCTCTCTCCCCTTCTCCGTCCTGTCTTTCTCTCTCCTCCTCCTTCCCTCTGTCTCTCTGTCTCTCTGTCTCTCTGTCTCTCTGTCTCTCTGTCTCTCTGTCTCTCTCTCTCTCTCTCTCTCTCTGTCTCTCTGTCTCTGTCTCTCTCTCTCTCTCTCTCTCTCTCTCTCTCTCTCTCTCTCTCTCTCTCTCTCTCTCTCTCTCTCTCCTTCTCCTTCTCCTTCTCCTTCCCTGTATCTATCTCTCTCTCTTTGGCCATGTGATGATGTGAGTGAGCGGGTTTTGGATTTTATCTTATCTGCCAGCAGTGCTGTGTTAATGGTACAAGAGATGTAGAGAGCAGTGGAGAGGATGGGTGGAGGGGGGGAGGAGAGAGAGGGGAGGGGAGGAGAGAGAGGGGTGGTGTTGGGGGCTGGGGGGAAAGAAGAGGATGATGGAGAGAGAGAGTTGCGGGTGCCGCTTCCTTAAGTGCACTCTATTTTTTCCCTCCCTTTCCTTACACCATGTTGTAGAGCCCATTTTAGGTGCCACTTAAGAACAAAGGGAGTTTTCAAAGAGCCGACTATTGTTTGAAACACACAGTTTCAATTCTGCCATTAGGCACAAACAGGAAAATATGCCCCAGGCTATGAAAATTGGATATATTTTCGGCCATAAAATGCCATCCAATGGCACAACCACATGGGGAGTAGCCGGCAAGTTACTTCAGGATGAATGCCGAGGATAAAGTTGCTTAAAAGAGTTTTTTGTCTTTGTCTGAATGTCTTTATACTCCTGCTCCCTGCCATGTGCTTACATGGGTCCCCGCTACTCTGGGATGTCTTCATCAGACTAGGGGAGCAGGACAGCGACGAGAAGTAACTGACACCCTGCTCATGCATGTGCCCCTGAACAAAGATAACACTCCTCATTATTGTCAAAAGAATAAAAAAAAACAACAAGGGCTTTGTCTCTTTTAGGGCTGTTTTAGCACTGTTAAATTAATTAGCTACTTCTTAGAGCTAGCTGCCAGCCCAGTAGCTTCCTTGCTTGAGACGGCACCCCTTGCCAACACACCCTGTGGATGAAAGCAGCAGCATTGAGTTGTGGTGAAATCCTACCCATAAGACATGCAAAAAATTGTAATAACAATAACAACAACAAAAGTGTTATTGGGACTGGCATGCTGATGAACAAGTGTTTGCTGGCAATGTAGTTAGCATGCTGTGAAAGCTTTCCTTGTTTTTTTTTTGGTGGGGTGGAGATTGGACTACTACCCAAGCAACTAGTGGGACCAACAGGTGAATTCATGTGTATATCACATCACCAAATGCCATCAGCACAAGTCTGAAGATTATTGAAAAACTATTTGTGTTTGTAAAATTTACTTTAAAAGATATGTTAAATCTCACCTGCTCTTCCGTCTACATCTAATGTTTTTTTGCTTGTTCGTTTTATTGTTTGTCTTTGGTCCAGGTGACCGGCGAGGCATCCAGTGGCTTCTGGGCCGGGATGGGGACGTGTGGGTGTGGGTGATGGGGGAGGCGCCGGGGGACAAATCCTACGAGGACATCGTGGAGGAGCTGATGGCGGAGCGAGCCAGGAAGCAAGCCCAGCTTGAGGCCCAGGAGCTCTGGTAAGACAGAGAGAGAAGAAAAGACAGAAATGTAGAAAAGAGAGATTAGGGGGGCTGAGCCGAGGATCTTAAAACACTGTGAAGGGAGAGAGCAAGCAAGCACAGCATGAGATCCTGACGACAGAGGGAGAAAAAGAAAAAGGAAGAGCGCAGGAGAATGGAAGGCTAGAAAGAGAGAAGCATGGGAATGGAGGATGCGAAATATAATCTAGGAACTGAAATAGTCAGGAAGAACTCCCAGCATGAGGCCTGAGGCACGGGAGAGAAAAGGAAAGCAAGAGACAGACAGACAGACAGACAGACAGACAGACAGACAGACAGACAGACAGACAGACAGACAGACAGACAGACAGACAGACAGACAGACAGACAGACAGACAGACAGACAGAGAAAGCTACCACCTAGAAAACAGTGAGACAGTACAGAGGAGAGAGAAAAAAGAAAGAGATGAAATGCTGATGTGACAAGAGATGATGAGAAGAGGAGGATGAGTAGAAAAGATATAGAGAATATAGATAGAGAGAAGGAAAGAGGGAAGGAGAGAAAGATGGAGGGAGAGATGGATGGAGGAAGGGATGATGGTGTGATGCTGGGAGGAGAGGGAAGGGCAAGAGTTGAGGTCTGGGGTACCACTAGTTTGACATGACTATATCCTTATTGTCCATTGTCCAGACAGCAAGTGAAAACTTTGTGTTAGTCATCATATCTGCAGTGAGTACACAAGGTCAAGATCCAGGTATATCCATAATGGTCATTTTGTTATACACCCAGCAGAGAGATAGGCACATTAACAATAAATACATACAAATACACTCTCAATTAAGACATGGAAAAGAGAACATCAAAAGATAAATATTGACAGGTACTTAAAAACACAAAAAGTACTTAAAAGGACAGTCACAGCAGGTAAAAAAGAGTTACTGAATCTGTTAGTTGTACAACTTATACAACAAGGCTACACTACAAGAGGAAGGCACACACAGCAAATATATGAAAAGCTTTGCATGATACATTCCAAGGATGCAGGAATGCATGGCGATAAAAGAGACGGCATGTGAAAGAGAGGCAGCGTGAATAGGAGTGGGAGTGAAAGGGCGACGGGGAGTATAAAAAAAAAAAACAGAAAATGTGTCGCTCAGACTGTGGCGCGCATCTCCTCGTAGGCGTGTGAAAGAGGCCGAGATCGAGAAGAAGTTCCGCGACGCCATGGCGAAAGAGAAGGCGCGCTTCGTCGCCGGGAAATGGAGGGAGGAAACGGACGACAGGAGAGCGGCAAAGCAGTTGGAGGAGGAGAATCGCATCCGGGAAGAGCTGAAGGTCAGCTCACACAAACACAGAGGAGAATAAAAACAACGATCAGTTGTTGTTGCGCAAAAAACATCACACATTACCTATTAATATTACATATTGTGTGATCTATATCAACGCTGATGTACAAGTCATGCTTGCTATCCTTATAGAAATGGCTGCCATCACACGCTATGTGTAACATGACCATGATAATAATAATCATAATTATGGTAGTCGTTCACTGCATGCAGTGTCAGTGAGCGGGCAATGAAGTGTTTGATAGCAAAATGTAACGCAGAGCACACAGCTGTATGCTTTTCACACTTATGTTTTAATGAACTGGTATGGCCTTGAGGCTCCCTCATTTCTTGTGCTTGGTGGTGGAAAGGTTTCTGTTTGCACTTCACACAGACTCGCACCTCATCTGGTGTCTGCAGTCATACAATTAAATGGAGTCGGTGTCCTTCTTTTCTTCTCTCACCTTCGCCTTTAATTACCCAGTACTAATGGAGACCTGGCTTAATTTGCTCCTGATTAAAGTTGCTGTTCTTTGTTGGTGTTCAGACAGGGTTGAATTATTTAAACTTTCGTTGAAACCCCTTATGGAATTCTGATAATGACCTTGCTGCAAGACAACACCTCTCTCCGACGGCACTTCTTATCTGGCTGTTACTGGCTGGAGATGTGAAGTCATACACCATGAATGTGATTGCACATGCCTTTATGTTAGGCAGAATAGAGAGCCAATTTGTGGGAATGAGTGGGCATTTGATAAGACAGCTGATTCATCTGTGTGTCTGTGTGCGTGTGTGTTCGTTTTTTATGTGCAGAAATGCAAGGAGGAGGAGAGACAGAGGGGGGAAGAGGAGATCCGTCAGACGGAGGAGCGAAGGGCGAAAGAGCTGTACATCTCTCTCAAGCAAGAGGAGAAGAGAAGCGACAGGGATGACAAGGAGTGGCAAGAACAATGTGCGGCCAAGAAAAAAGCTACGCAAGAACAGGGCTACACATCCGCCCGTGAAGAGGGGGAGAAATAAACGATCATAGACACACATCCAGTCAGAGACACAAAGGCTTGGTGTGTGTCTGAAATGGCTGAAATGTCTCCTGTGCTTTGTTTTCCTTAGTGAAACGCCTGAAGGCAGCGGACGAGGAGATGAAGACGAAAGCGAGACGCGCCCGGGACGAGTACAAGCGGCAGTCGCTCCGTGCCATCGAGAAGGGCCTGGTGGCGGGTCTCAGTGGACTCTTCCAGAAGACCCATCTCAATGGCTCGGGCAACAGCCGGAGGCACAGCACCATCATCGAGCAGTCGACCAATGTCGCAGCCCTGGTGCCTGAGACCAGCCAACTAGCAGCTGCCTCCTGTGGTGGTGGTGGGACAACTACCACCACTACTGCTATGACTACCATCAACACCAACACCAACACCACGACCGCCACCAACACCACCACCACCAACAACACAAATGTGTCAGTAGCTGCCAGTGCCTCACCCACTGCTGGCCTCACCCCCTATTGCCGCCAATATCGACCAAACCATCGACCGAACCGCCGCTATAGCAGCCCAGCAACACCATCTCTCATAGAATGGTAAACAAACATAGATGATACATTAATGTTCACATAATTATTGTGTGATGTTATATGCAGCTATACCAAGTGCTACATTCAGTGTAAACATACACTATACACACTACCAGTGACAATCCAATAGCATGCATTTGTTCCAGTCATTAACTGGGTAAGTTGGTTGTAATTAGCAAAACTCTTCAGCCAAGGACAGTTAATTTGTTAAATTACCTGTCTTAACTCCGCATGTAGGACCAAGTGATGCGGAACTGAAGCTTCTAAAACCAATTTTCCCATCTTTGGATACTACCTATACATTTACACAAAAGCACAGGCTCATCTCAGAAACCCATGCAACCAAGGTGGCAATTGTAGCTGATAAAAACAGAAGTATATAAATGTTTTAACACTATGCTTACACACCGTGTACATTTACAGCAGTATGTAAATTGATTCACACCCTATGGCTATACATACACTCTGAAAAATTACAGCGCTACATAAATGTATTAATACCCAAACCGATATATGTATCACGCTGAAGCATTATATTAACATGAAATTTCACAGGACTGCCTTGGAACTGCTAGTGGAGTGGAAAGGCACCCTCACTGATCATAAAAAACCTCTAGTCTATAAAAGAGCACACTAAACAGAGTACCTTATCTCCTCTCTCTCTGCCTCACACCATCCTCTGCTCCCAGCCCAGTGTGGATCCGGCCTGCTCGACCCAACACACGCGAGTCCATCCTGCGCTGGTTCCGAGAGGAACAGAGGCCCAAGCGAGCCGGCTACGAGCGAAACAGCAGCACCCTTGCCCCCTGGTTTCATGGTGAGTGCAAAGTGTGTATGTATATATATGTGTGTGTGTGTGTGTGCGTGTGTGTGTGTGTGTGTGCGTGTGTGTGTGTGTGTGTGTGTGTGTGTGTGTGTGCGTGTGTGTGTGTGTGTGTGTGTGTGTGTGTGTGTGCGTGTGTGTGTGTGTGTGCGAGGAAGAGAGAGTGAAAGAGAGAGGGAGGGATAGAGACGAGCAGAGTATGTTCAATGAATAGCTAGTTTTAGTGAAAAGAATCAAAGAAATGAAAGAGATGAGGGAATCAAATAAAAGAGGGGAAGAAAGAAATAAAAGAAATAGAGACACAGAGAGAGAGAGAGAGAGAGAGAGAGATTAGAGACAGCAAAATTGAAAAAGGCACAGAGGATGATAGATGAAAAAAAAGTCCACGTGAGTATAAAAATAAATAAATAAAGACTTAAAGACAGATTGAGTGTGTGGACGTGAAGGGAGATGGAAGAGTGGCTAAGGAGGGGAGGGCAGAGAATGGATGAGGGCAGCTCAATAATTCACAGCATGCGTCGGGCTGATTGGGGTCACGGTGAGTGACTGGAGGGGATTGAGCGCTGATCAGATTAACGAGGGGCGTGAGCGAGCGAGCAAGCAAGTGACTGACTGACTGACGGCAACCCTGGCACCCCGGTGACACCAGAACCCAGTGTCCAGGCGACGGGCTTCGACTGCCATGACACGACACGACACACTGGCCAGAAACACCTGTGTTTACCACTTCCGTCCATCCACCAACCCACTCAATCGCTCACTCACTCACTCACTCACACAATCGTTTTTTGTCTGCCCCCTACTTGTTCTTGTGTTGGCATTCTATAGATCGCCTCCTCCTATCTGCAGCATGCTGTCTTCCTGCCTTCCTGCCTTGCTGTGATTTCCTGCTCGCTGCTGCCACGTTTGCACTTGCTCTCTCAGCCACTGCAGAAGACTACCAACAGGGAGCTTGGCAATCACCACACGCGTGTTACTCTGTCAGAGAAAGTGGCGGCGTCTTTTGATGTGATGCTTAAAAGAGAAACTGCACAGTTTCTGTCAGACAAGGAGAAGAGCCTGCCAGTTCATGTAAAAAGACAAAGTGTAGTGTAGTGAAATTCCTAAAGGTACACTCGAGCTAACGCCGCTTCCCTCTTTATTTGTTTTGACTTAGAATTAGAGGCAGAGAGCAAATTCAGATGTTTTACCCAAGGAGGAAAAACACATAACTACGCACAGTCTGACAACATTTATTTAACAGGCAGGCAGGTGAATCAATCTTCCCTGAGCGTAGCCCATGAATGTGTCATTTTCACCTAAGGGGTACACACATGTAGTGTAAAACAACATATTTTTTCCATACCTCTCGATTTATTATTCATTGCAGAGATGTGAAGCATTACCAGGGGCAAAGGGGGGGGTTATCATTTAAGATAAACACCTCTTCCAGTCCAGTTGTTGTTATCCCAGCGTGAAAATTTGGGAATGATGCTATATCACCCCCTCTCCCTTCCATCTCATCATCTCCTTTACAACCCACTTCCCAACTCCTCCTCCTCCTCCTCCTCCTCCTCCTCCTCCTCCTCCTCCTCCTCCTCCTCCTCTCCACTCCTCTCCACTCCACTCCACTCCACTCCACTCCTACTCTCATCCTCTGCAGGCATTATTTCGAGGCAGGAGTCTGAGTCTCTGCTGATGAATGCGAGCGAGGGCAGCTTTCTGGTGCGCGTCAGCGAGCGCATTTGGGGCTACACGCTCTCGTACCGCACGGCGACCGGCTTCAAACACTTCCTCATCGACGCCTCAGGGGACTACTACAGCTTCCTGGGCGTCGACCAGAACAGACACGCCACCCTGGCCGACCTCATCGACTTCCACAAGGTAGGTGTTGTTGCCCCCCACCACCCTCCCCTATCAGGCCAGAAAACGCAAACATACACAAGGCATCGCCACCGGTATCCTCCACCACCACCACCACCCATCAGGCTGAAAAACATACAAAAGGGCCCACAAGGCCACACTCCATGTACACATAGACAAACATGGCTATGTCAAGGCTATGTCACTGGAGTCCCTTATCACCAAGGTGACAGCACTACTTGATTGAAACATGGGGTGACCTCTGGCTGGTTTTAGAAGGGCTACCACATTTGACAAACACACACACACACGCACGCACAAGCTCAGTGCATCACACCACACTCTGTATGTGATAGAACTGGTACACTTCATAACATAATGGATGATAATAGCAGAGCAAGCCTTATAACGAGGTTCAATCTGTAAAATGAAATGGGCATAACAGCAGGCTGTCCACTGCCTGTGTCAGCAAAGGTCTACCACTGCATTTAACATGGTAACCCTGTGGGATCTCCCTGACACTTAGACCTGCAGGAAATTACATGCTCAGTCTCCACATCAGCAAAGTTACTTTAAGATTTTGCAGAGATCGCCAAATGTTGAAGTTTCTTTTCTGAAGTTCTGGGGCCATCACAGTGATCTCAATTACAACCGTTTCTCTAAATATTTAATCTTTTTTGTTAGCCTCAGACCAAAAAAAAAACAAACAACGGGAACGGTTGACAGAGATCGCTGCTTGATATCCAATTCAAACGCTGCCACATGCCCGTCACTCGGCGATAGCAGTCAGGAACAGGCTGTCATTAGGAACAGCTGGTCAGCAGCTTTGACCGGGTTTCTATTACGCACACCGCCCTCATTAGATCTGTCCCTTCTCACAGAAACAGACCTGTACCGAGCACCGACCCTACAACTGTACTTTTCAGTTTGCACATGGAACCCCTGCCAACCCCTCCCACCACCACCACCACCACCACCACCCACCCCCCACCCCCATTATGTCACCTAATTCTTTGTGTGGTGCAGCCGTGATAAGATGTAACTGGTTTTGCGAGCCAGACGGCAAGCGCTGTTGTGCCCTGCACCGGAGTCATTATGTGGCATTTGCCATGTTAGTGTCATGATCCGCACGTATATCTGCTGCACACCGAGAGCCTAAATGAGCTACCAACTGTGGCAATGGACAATGAAATGGCTTAATAACGTTCCCTGGAAAGCTGTGGCGTAACGTTATATACTGTAAGCTGATATACATTAGTGAGGTAGTAAGACAAATCTACTGAGCAAAATCATTTTAAAAACTAGTTTCGCAATGCAAGTTTTTCTTTTACATTTTAGTACATTATTTTATGAGTTAGCAAGATTAAGTAGCTTTTTTATTCAAAACGACAGGGACTTGCGGTGGTTGGGAATTGAACCTGGACCAACCGTATATTGTACAGCAATGCTACCACCACATATATCCCTTATGCGTTTTAAGTATATACACAATACAAATTCAGGTGCCAGTTTCCTTTATGTCTATTAAGGCCTAGTCCTAGAGTTTAATTTAGATTTCCAATGCAGTTCTCTTTTACTCCAGGACAAAGCTAGTCCATGTACTAGACAAGGTGTGTTTTCATCCAATGTAACCTTGAACTAATTTGACCGTGAACAAATTGTCTTTTTCACTGACCAACCGTTTTCCTCTCTCCATCTCTCTCTCCCCATCTTGTTTTGCCTCTGTACAGGAAGAGGTCATCACAACATCTGGCAGCGAGCTCCTTCAGGAATCGTGCTGTCCGAGGAGCTCAAACGTGGACTATGGGGGCCTCTTACTGCTGCCCCCACCCTGACCCAGAAACTGAAACACACACACACACACACACACACACACACAGCCTGACCCAACCACACACGTACACACAACACACACACACACACACACGTCTCCGTACAGATAATACCTGCCTTTGTGTTGCAACTGCACACGTGTGCACACTAACACTAACACTCACACACTAAACACACGTCTCCGTACAGACAATAAAACCTGCCTGTTTGTTGTGACTACACACTGCGCTGACTGCCACCACAGACATTTCAAGCCATCTTTGAACCACTTCTGTTCTGTATCAGCAGAGCAGTACCAAGGTACTTTGCTACAAAGGCAAAGTGCAGTAACTACTTAAACATAGAAACTGGGAAAAAATGCCTTTACCGTTGTCAACATGTTGTAAACATGTTATACGTATAATAGTGGTGATGCTGATGTACTTTCTTAATAGCAAGAAGCAAGAGATTTAGTCCCAAGACTAAAGAGGTGGTATAAAGTCAATTTCCAGTCTCAACACAATTTGACAAAACAGTTACTGCCTTTTGGCTTTGTAGAGTGTCTTTTTGAGACACAACCACAGGACAACCTAAACGGACAAACTCCAATATGCTGTGAGACTCTTACTCCTTCTTTTCATCTCTGTGCAGGTATTAGTCACCCATAGACAGTGTATGTCTCATACATTGACATCACCATGTCCAATTCAGCGTTTCATTGCTCTGTTGTTTTGAAACTGTAGTAGAGCAGTCTTTTTGCCGAGCGCCTCTTTGTTTTGTAGTCACTTGAAATAAACACCTTGTGCCTTGTCTATGAGTGGCAAGGGCTTTTTGTCTTTCTTTATTTTTCCTCCGTCTCTTGTTCTCTCTCTATCTCTCCCTCTCTCTTTCCATCCCTCGGTCTTTCCCTCTTGCACTGATGCGACTCCTTGCCTGTGAGTTACCGTTACGGCCCCATGCTAACCTGCTAACACACAATACAACCTCTTCTTCCATTATCAGACCCGTTCCATCCGCCTGAGCAAGGGGGCCTTCTTTCTCTCCCTCTCTCTCTCTCTCTCGTCCTCTTCCGTACCCTAAACACACACACACACACATACACACAAAAGCGTAAATGGGCACTCAGGTTTCAGGCAACTGCACGGCTGACCTTGCTAAGCCTAGTATTGTTCAAGGGGAAGCGTTTATACCGGCGGCAAGCGCCAGCTAAAGCCCTGCTCAAACAAAACAGGCTGTGAGGCTTTTGTGATGGTGGCGGTTTGGAAGGGAGGGATGAGGGGAGGGAGGGAGGATGAAGGGATAAGAACATACAAACGAAAGGAGAGTGGAGGGGAAAAAAATGAACGAGTTAAAAAAAAGAAACTGAAAAAAAGGAGGCGGTTTCGCTTTACAGACGTGCCTTGTCAAGAGCGATAGAATGTTTCCGATGGCCACTGTTATTCACTGGGGGGAGGGATAGGGGCTGGGTGTAATGGAAAATGAGATGCATATCGACAGGCTGCCAGAGAAGCCTCTGCCATTCAGATAACAGTCACAAGCCCATTACCAAGGCCCTGTGATCGCACACCACAAGGCATTACAAGCACCCAAGTAACAAGACACGAAACCCACAAACATTTATAGCTGATGGATTCCTACGCCATTAAGGGGGCCTTGGATTTATGCTGCTCGGTGTGAGAGCTGCCAAATGCACCTTGGAAATGTCAAGTCTTAAAACATTATATGGGATTCAAACATAAACATGTGAGGATGTGGAGAACATGATGAAAAGGTTTCCTGTTTAATAGGACCAGCAGTGCTAGTGTAGATGTTTACATGTGCTGTTTTGGCAGAACATAATGAAAGGGTGTTGTGTTTAATAGGACCAGCAACAGTGCTGTGGATTTTTTTAGATGTTTTACATATGTGGCTTTACAAAACATAACGGAAGAGTGTGTTTCTTAACAGGACCAGCAACGCTACCATGGAATTTTACAGGTGCGGAACTGAGGAATATAATGAAAAGGTTTGGCTTTCACAGGCACTGTGATGTTACTAGAAGAGGTTTACACAAGATGTTCGCCTGGCTTTGACATTGCTTGGAAAGACGCCCTTGCATGTATTCCCCGGGAAGGTTTCAGAAAGACAAAAGTCCAATTCCCAAGCCTGCAGGGCAGTGGCATATGCTTCCCAGAGAGGGGTCTATCAGGAGGCACGCCGGCGAAAGGGGGGGGGGGGGGGGGGGTTTGACTTCACTAGCGGTGGGCATCAATCACCCGACACCAGGGCTGAAACCTCCAGGTCGGTCAGGACACCTCCAGCACCATCACTAGTGTGTACCACCCTCCCCTCCTCTCTGCCAAGGAGAAGCCACCGTCTCCTCCGGTGTTTGGGGCGTCCATTAATTATGCCCATTGTGACGGCTGAAAGATGACTGGATCAGGCCGCGCAGCAAGATGCCCGACTCAAACCCCCCCCCCCCCCCCCCCCCCCCCCAAACCCATCTCCACCCCCCTCCAATCTTCCCCTTCCCGACACACGTAAAAAGAATGATGGAGAAAACGACATGACTAGAACAGACTCGTGATGCGTATAAATGAGACCCCCCCCCCCTACCATGCCGCATGTTTCCATGTCTAACTGAAGTAGCCTTCCCCAAATTCAATTACCAGATTTGAGCGATTGCCAGGCGCCAGCCATGGCATCCCACATCGAGAGAGTAATCATCCTCACTTTTGACGTCGACTAATGGAATAAAAGATGCTAATTGTCTGACGCTAAGTGTTTATGGGTTTGAAATGACAGTAAAGAGCTCGTTTTGCCTTTAACAGGAAGAAACAGAGCCAGACAGTCATTTAAGGGATCTTAGTATCTGATTCTCATTTATTAAAAAAAAAAAAGGGAGGTAAAAAGCTTTCTGTGGTGACTGATCCTTTCTCAGCAAAACTGGGAAGAATACAGGGGCTGCCACCCTCCACAGGTATAGGCAGAGGACGACTGTCCACCTGACTAAGAACACTTGACTCTGATGATCGGTTTTAGATGCACAGTAATGGTCTAGGCAGGATTGTGGTGGTTTGTGCTGCAGTCTTTTGATCCTTATCATATATATAAACGTATATAATACATTGTACACTGTTCGAACCTCAAGTATGCCCTTGCTGCAAATTGCTTAACAGAGCCTGTAACCTTTAACTGCACCACAGTTCATAAAAGCTGCAGTGAACAGGAATGACCACTGGATATGCCTCAATGTCCTGCAAAAAAACAAAAAAAAAACAAAGTCCTGGCAGGAAGGAGGGGTTTGACAGCCTCATCACTCATAACACACTTTAACAGTTTGTTTATAAAAAATACAGTCAACAGTATTTGGCACTCAAAGAGACCAAAATGACTTTCTGTCCAGGGCTAAGCACAGTCTTCCCCCAATCCTCCGCTGTAAGGGCCTGAGGTAGCCTGTTAGCATGCTAATGCTCAGTTGTCCTTGGCAGCCCCCTTCAGGCTGGACTTGAGCTTTTTCTTCTCCTTCTGACCCATGACGCGGTACAGCTTCTTCTTCTCCTCCTTCAGCCTCTTCTGCTTCTCCTGCTCCTGCTGCTCCTTCTGCCGGATGAAGTCCTTGTGCTTGGCACGCTGCTCTGTGCGCGCCACCTTCTGCTTGTGCCCGTAGACGGTGCTGAGCGCGTGGAGCAGCTGCGCCACCTGGTGGATGGGAGAGGAAAGGCAGCCAGTGAGTTGGCAAACATGGGCGCACAGGCACACTCAGGAGCACACATACAGACACAGAGGCAGATACACACACACACACACACACACACACACACACACACACACACACACACACACACAACATTACCTGAAGCTGAGGGTGGAAAGCCGAAGAGCACAATTAATGGACTTAAGTGACTGTGGGTGTGCTGATGTGTAATGACTGTGGCTTTGCTTCCATTATTACGCGGAATTTAGGGCGAGCAACACTTGAGCCGTGCTCGGCTCCCATGGGATAGTCACTTTAAATGACGGAGCTAAACGCCGAGCACACAGAAGCCACCATGTGTAGGTGTGTCGGCTCTGGATTAGCTCTGACCTTTTCAGCGCAGAGTGCCGGCAGTCAGGAGACTTAACCACCCCGCCTCAAAAAACAGCCAAATAACAGCAATTGCGACATTCCCCCTTGAGAAGATGTTTCCAGCTAATGCCTTGTATGTGCTGCCTGACTCACTCACACACACACACACACACACACACACACACACACACACACACACACACACACACACACACACACACACCTGACTAAGGCCCCATTTCCACCAAACACATACACACATATTGTACATGGTTACGTGCTGTACACACTCAAGTCAGTGAAAATGAAGCCTAAGGGGAATAAAAGCTAGGCTGTCTGTACTTACCGTGACAGCTATTGAGTCTGACGGCTTTTATATCTTGGCAAACGTCCAATTTATTCCTCTAAAGCACCACACCTACGCAACTGTTTAGGAGGCAACGACAAAAGTGCCAGGCTAAAGGCTGAAATGTGTGGATTGTAAATAGTGAATAGTGAGTGTGCAAGGGGGTGCTTTTTATAGCTAAACCAGTTGCAACCTGATGCCCCCCCCCCTTACCTGGCGTTCGTGGGGTTCCCTGATGACGGCAGGCCGGACAAGGTCGCGGGGGACTTTGCCCTTGCCCTGCTGCAGCTTGGGCTTGCTCTTGAAGGGCAGGGACTTCTGGAGCTCCTTGGGGATCTGGAGCCGGTTGAACCGGCGTGGCTGCCTCTCCACGGGCTGCGGGGGGGGGGGGGGGGGGGGAGGGGAGAGGTGGGGCGGGGAGGAAGGGGAAAGTAACAGAGCATGAAATTGGGCATGACTGTGTGGTATTTGCGTGGTACAGTTCTGTTCTGCTACCAGTGAAATATGTACTACATTCAGTTACATACAAATATGCAGAAAGAAAGAAAGAAAGAAAAAGAAAAAGAACAAAAGAAAGAAAAAGAAAGAAAGAAAGAAGGAAAGAAAGAAAGAAAGAAGGAAAGAAAGAACGGCAAAAAGAAAGAAAGAAAGAAAAAAAAGAAAGGATAGATAACTAAACAGACAAACCGACAGACACACACAGATATATAAATAAAAAGTTAGCTTGATGCACGTGACAAATAAATATCCTTGTATCCTTGTATGTAGATAAATAGTTAGGTTGGTAGACAGACAGACGGGTATATAGATAGATACGAATGAAAAATCCTCCTTTAAAGCCGTGACTCTGTCAAACATTTAATGCAAGAAGAAGGGCCAGCAAAGTGCATGAGTTAGCAAACCAAGACATGACCCAAAAAGTATTACACTGCATAAGACTATAACACACCAATATAAGAATCCATAAAAACGTTATAGGAAATTGCAAAGTCAAGTTTTAAAAGCATGAGGGTAAGTGTATTTTAGGGATATAAACCCGTAGGGGTTTTTATGACTGCAGAAAGTGTGTGTGTGGGTGTGTGTGTGTGTGTGTGTGTGTGTGTGTTACCTTGTAGAGGGAGTCCTTGTTGGGTTTGTTGCGGATGCCCATGTCGTGCTTGAGCTGCCCCAGGGTCCTCATGCCCGTCCAACTGTCCTTCTGGCCCGCGGGCAGCAGCATGGACGTCACCGGATTGTACAGCTGGGGCACCGACACGGGGTACCAGGAGCGGAGGAATACGATATCTGCCACACACACACACACACACACACACACACAATCATGTACACATTAATGCTACCACCATATGTTCTACTACCGTGACAGATAAAGCTAAATTCAGCAGCATCCTTACAAGTCCTCACTACCAACCCCCAAGGTAGTGCGCACATGGGACACACGCATGCACGCACACACAATGTCTCTTAAATCAATTATTTATGTTCATATAAATGTGCAAACTTTCACATTGCACCTTCACAAACCATACAAATGTGCAAACTTTCACATTGCACCTTCACAAACCATACAAACAACACACGCAAGACATTCACTGTATACACAGCTTTTGTCAAGCCAAAAACAGAGTTTCACTAATGTCAGCGGCCCAAAAAGACCACCTGTCACATTTCTTTTTTCTTTACTCGGTCGATTTCTGTCGCTCTCTCACTCACGCACTCTCACTGTTAAGCACACTGAACTGCCTCTGTGTATGAAATGCACTATACAAACTAGAAAAGCACTCAGAGAGCGCAGACCTACGCCAGGGCAGCTCAGATCACCACCAAAATCTAATCACTTTTAAGTAAGCCTATTTTTAAACTACCCTAAAAATTGAATCAAAATCCATCCATAACTTTTTGAGTTATGTTGCTAAGTAACAAACATACAATCAAATGCAGATGATTACATAACCTCCGCAGGCAGAGGTAATAAACTTGACTTGACACACACACACTCACTCACCACTCATGAGAAGCCGGTCCTCAAAGGTGGCGCGGAAAGCTCCGGCCGGCGTGCGCAGGGCCTTCTTAATCTGACCCTTGATCCCGCTGACCGTCCGGATGGACGCGCCCTCAAACTTAGCCACCTCCAGCACCGTGCTGAACATGCCCTGCGGAGGATGAGGAAGAGGAGGATGAAGATTATAAGGTGGGAAGAGGAGAACGTCAGGCCTTTTTTTGAATGGGATCGCCATTCTGACCTTCTTTCTGACTCACGTTAGAAAAACAGCGGGGCGCCCGTGGCCTACGCCTTGAGTTACAAAAACGGGGCGAGAAATGTATTTGAAAGTTCTGTCAATGGAGATGAACGAGAGCTGTGAAGCTCAAGGCTGCACAGTAGTCAAATCTATTGATTTGTCCCAGCCACCAGTCGCAGCCTCTAAGGTTTCAATTTGTCTGCTGCCCTCTCACAGCACAGCGAGAGCAAGCGAAAGAGAGTGAGAGGGAGCAAGGGAGGAAGAGAAGGAGAAAGACAGAAAGAAAGAAAAAGAGAGAAAGAGAGAGAGAGAAACGGGGGTGAGGGGTTGGCGGCCTTGAGAGAGTTAAGAGACTGTGAGGCACACGCATTCACAAAAACACACACACCCACACACAAACACACACCTGAATGAAGGAGGTGTTCTTGAAGATCTTGTACGGATAGCCAATCAGCTTCAGCTTTTTCACAATGGTCACTGACTTGTCCAGATCCAGGACCACTCCTGTGGCGGCGATGCGAAAGCCTGTCTGGAATACACAAATAAATGCTTCAAATACTGTTCAAGACTTCAAACACGGTTACCTAGACTACACAGGAAAGGAATCACAGCTCTGAAAAACAGATACAAACAATTAATCTAATGAGGAGACACTGCCCCCTAATGGTCCTCTGACATGAAATCCATGTATGAATCAAAACCAGCGCAATAATTCAGTTCCTTACTGAAGGCCCACATAATTCTGAATGTAATATATATACTATAATATAATATAATATAATATAATATAATATAATATAATATAATATAATATATCATATCATATAATATTATATTATATTATATTATATTTCTGGTTTGACTGTATATACACACAGACATATAGTACATATAGTCTTTGCACAGTGCTGGAATGGGCTTAGCAATGGTAATAACTCATATATCCGTTTACCTGTGTGCCAGCAAGCGTCTGTACTGCCAGAAAGCCTGTGCCCTGAGGGGTGATGGGGCCTACAGCCATGAGACAGAAAGGGAGCAAGAGCAAGGGAGACAGCACAATCAATACCTACTTTCAAGGGGTCATTAGCAAGCAAAATAGCTACCTAAATGACCCTAAATGCAATCTAAGGACATATGGTCTCGTCAGCGGCTGAGGGTGTCTGTCTTTTTTTCCCTCTCATCCATCCTCATTCCTCACGTGATTGTTGAGGTCTGGATAAGGGGCCACTGGGTATGGGGTGCTTGCGAGGCATCTCCTACTCATTACCAGGGGAGGAAACTATTTCATCTAAGAAACTATCCATAACCTTAGTTATAAGACCCTTTAAACAGTAAAAAAACAAAAAAAATAATGTCTGAACGTTCCATTTCATTGCCAAACTACTTCTGCCACATTTTAATATTGTTGGAAATGTTCAAACGGAAACCCTGTGGGGCAACAGCTATGATGCTAATAATCGAACTCTCATGAAACGGTCTTACACTCAGCTTCAGGCTACTGTAATGAGCCATGCAGGACACAGCAGTTTAAAGCCATATTCAAACTGCGCCACTCTCAATGTAGTCAGCTCCCTGCAGCGCAAAACACCACCACTGGCTGGCTCATAAACCAGCATTTTTGTAGTCTTATAATTGGTTCACAGGACAGGCTAATAATATACTGTTTTTTTGTTCATGTTTAAGTACTCTGTAGCGAAGGGCAGGAGAAGTCACCCCACCCAGCTTCGAACCCGGGTCTCCGGGGTACCAAACATGGGCTCTGACCGCAATGGCAGGCTCATTGGTATGGCAGTCAGAGCACACCCACAACTCTAGTGATGGTCGACTCCATCACATACTCAAAGTCACAGGCTACATCTGAGTGAACAGTTAGCTAAGTTTGGGTGAGTTACTTAGTTCCTGCTCACCCCAGATGGTGGCGCCGCAGTGCATGTGCTCGGGCGTGTACTTGAGCAGGCGCTGGCGGCCGTTGTGGTCCTCGATGTAGTAGAGCGGGATGGTCTGGAAGCGGCGCCAGCCCAGCGACAGGATTAGCGGGTCGCGCGTCTTCAAGATCTTACCGTGCCAGCGGTGCTTCTTCAAACGCATCTGAAGAAGAGGGAGAAAGAGGAGGAAAGAGAAAGAGAGAGGAGAAGACAGGATGAAAGAGAGAAAGAGAGAGAAAGAGAGAGAGAGAGAGAGCGAGAGAGAGAGACAAAGTGAGACAGAGAGGAAGTGATTGAGTTTAAAAACAAAAAATAACATTCTATTCTCTCTATTTTCATGATTTGGTTAGGATAGCTTTCTCAACAGCGATAACTCTCCCTAAATCGATCTGAACTGAATAACAGGAATGAGACAGAGGTGAGGAGAGAGGGAGGGTAAGAGAGGGAGAAATAGAGAGGAAATAAATAGAACTGTGTCTTTTGTCAGACCCAGCATTATCTCACAGACAGGTGATGACAGATGAGATGACAGACCGGTCACTTTTCTAGAGTGTTATAGGATGATTTTATTTGACAAAGTCATATTTCACCTCACACACACACACACAGTCACATACCCAACAAGCAGACACACACAATCTCATACAGAACACAGACAAACACACAACACACACACACAAACACATACACTGAATAAATTGCTGTTACTAAGTCTGACTGTGGCTTGTCTTGAGTGACCCTGTTTCTCTCGACACTCACTTGAACATAGCCCACGTTGCCTTCGCTGGCCCCGAGGCCGCCGAGGATGATGGGATAGCGAGGGTCAAAGTTGGTGACAAACTCGCAGGGCAGGGAGGGGATCTCCATCCTGACGTACATGCCGGCCCGGAAGCCCTCGTACTGCACCCGCGTCTCATCATCCATGCTCTCAAACTCTGCCCGGTTCAGCTGTGGCAGGAAAGAGGAGGAAGGAAGACAGAGAAAGGGGGACAGAGGAGGAGGAGGAGGAGAGAGAGAGAGAGAGAGAGAGAGAGAGAGAGAGAGAGAGAGAGAGAGAGAGGAGAGAGAGAGAGAGAGGAATAAGATACAACAGAATGAAATATGGAGATGGAGAAGAGGAAGACAAACGTGGAAGAAAAAAATAGGGTCAGTGAGACAGAGTGGATGAAATAGTGGGTGTGAAGGAGAGCGAGACAGAGAGAGCGAAGGAGAGAGGGCGAGAGAGACAGCAAGGGCAGACAGAAAGGGGAAAACAAAATGTGCTGCAATGTTGTATTTTTACCCTACCCAAGTTCAACACACCCACACACACATACATACACGAACACACACACACACACAGGAACCTTTCGTCTCATTCACTGTCTGTGTGTCTGACTGTCAGGTCAGGCACATGGGCCGACAATATCACCCCCCCCCTCCCCCACCCCAAAATAAAGGTGTCAGGCTACATTTCTGAGAGGAGCAGGCGTGTGTGCAGCTTGTTTGTCGCAGCTGACCTAAAAACTGCTACAGGGAGACTTTCACAGGCTTCCCTGGTCCTTGGTTATTCCAGGATTGCTGAACAGGCTACCAGCCAACACACTCACACGCACATGCACACACACTCAGCACACACACACACTCAAACCCCTGAATTTGGTAACCACTGTGTTTGGAGAAGTACATAAATCAAAAAAAAAAAAAAAAAAAACAGTAATAAAAGGGGAACAGCGTACTTAACTGTGTAAGGAAACAGTCAGTAGACAATTTTCTGTAGAAAGTATAAGGAAAGACTCTTTCCTCAGCCGGACTATCCTTTCAAAACCGTAGAATAATTTTTGAGGCTTGGAGCCTTTTGGTACCCTCCCTCCCCCATGCCACCCCAAGAGAAGACATTTTCATTAAACCTAAGTACATTTAATGCTTGTTTTACACTCAGAGCGTTCTGGCACAGCTAGCAAGTGGTGGTGAGGGAAGGGACTTGACCACTTTCGCTTTTTATTTTTTAAGTTCGCACCAGTTGCCTCCCTCAAGAGTCCCACATGCGCGCGCACACACACACCCACACACAGACAAAGTTCACTGCACAGAAAAATCACAGCAAGTGGCAAAAAAAAAACTTGAAGCGTGAAATTGCCCTGTGAGTACCAATGGCCATGGCCTCACTTCATTCGTTCACTTACTGCACAGAGACCTCTATTAAATAGCACTTTCGCTACTAGGGGTCCCCTCTTCAGAAGCGACGATGGCTGTGTCCTTAAAGCCACTGGTTCAAAGTAGGCATTAAAGCAAGCCCAGAGGAACTAATCTGAGATAATGAGCTGTGTTAAGTACCACCCTAAATGCAATATCCAGAGCCATTTGTAGGCTTCGTGGAGCTGTGATGGTTGTGTTAATTTGGTGTGCACTAGGACCCAGAGGAGTCCATCCTCCACCTGACCCATGTGACACCTCACAAAAGATGGTAGATAAGATGCTTTGTGGTAGTTCATGTCTATAGGAGCAAAGTGGGGATCAGTTCTGCCTGCATGCAGGGCTGTGACATATAACTGACATTTCTATGCCTCGGGCCTCGTGGTCGGTCCTCGCATGAGGAGGGGCCACTAATCGTCTTTTATGCAAACTGCGATCGCGATTCCAGAAAGTAGCCAGTCATGACGAATCTTGGGCATATCTACCATCTTTAACCTCACCTCGGCCTGTTTCTTCAGTTCCTCCTTGAGGTCGTCGAAGTAAGTGGCGTCGCCGCCGTCGTCATAGGCCGAGTCAAAGCGCTCCTTCAGACGCCTCTTCTTCTCCAGCCGCTTGTTCTTCGCCGCCTCCTCATCATCAACCTTCACCTGCGGCTTCTCCTCCTCTTCCTCATCTTCACCGTCATCTGTGTCTTCATCGCTGCCACCCTAAGTAAATAAAAGTAGTGGAGACAAAAAAATAGTACAATGCAATACACATCTACAACTCCAGTGTAATGTTTTTCAAACGTTTGAGAGACCTTTTCAACAGTAAAGTGTACAGTACTTCAGTCAGCAAACAGAATTCTTTCTGAATTTCTGTGTGAATAAGTGTGCTTGTGCTTGTGTGTGTGTGTGTGTTAAAAAAAGAGCACATTGTAAACCCACAGACGCACATAAACCTAGGAGGTAACTTTTCGATCTCAGTAGTTTCACTTTTCAGACGCCCCCGCATAGGTAAATATCCACGATATAGCGAGACCATACAAAAAGCATTTTATTTTATAGTTTAAGCCTTAAATACCCCTCCAAAACGCTGTTTTCATACATTTACTGCACGTATTATTGTATTACTGCATTCAAATCAGTAGTTTAATCAATATATGTTACAGTATAGTATAGTACAGTAGAAATTATAATATTGTTCTGACAAGCTTTTCGTTACCATGCATAGTGACATTGCATGCATATATCAATAAATAAAATCCACGATATAGCGAGACCACAAAGGTGAACCACAAGGCATCACTGTATGTTTCTAGAAGACAGAAATAAGAGCGCTACCTCGGCCTGGTCCCCCGCTGTCCTGTCTTGAGCCCGGTGTACCTCGCCCGTCTCCAGATCCTCGAAGTCCCCGTAAAGTTCATCTGGAAAGGAAGAGAAAACAACCTGTGCTACAGAGAGCAGGAACCAGAATTGGAGATAGACACCAACGCCAAGACATGAAGGAGGAAAGAGCCGGCCATGCGACTGCAGACGGAGAAGAAAGGAGGGAGCGAGAAGAAAGAAAGAGAAAGAGACGGAGAGAGAGAGAGAGAGAGAGAGACAGAGAGAGAGAGAGGGGGGAGCGGGAGAGAAGAGAGAGAGGACAAAGAGGAGAGAAAACGATGGCTTACCATCTTCCTTCAAACGGGTGGCAGCATCTTTGTCCCCTTCCCATTTGCCAGTCACAAAGCAGTCCTTTATGGAGGCCAACATCTTAGGCATGGACAAATGGGAATCATTAGGATTAAAGAGTCAGACTGGCAGATGCACACATGCACAGACATGCACACACAGGAACACACATCCAGACAGACATGCACACACACAGATACACACAGACACACAGAAGAGTACAAACACACCAACAGATGCCCACACACACACGCAGGCACACGCAAAAACAGACATGCACATACACAAATGGACATATTCAGACAGACACACAGAGACAGATACACAGACAGACGCATATTAGACACACAAACAGATGTATAAACACACAGACACACACACACACATACATACACACACAGATTATCTAAAAGCATTAGATCTCTATGCAACGCCTAACTGGCATCGCCAGAGCTCTCTCAATTCAATTTCAAAGAACAATGCCAAGCCAAAATGGCATTCCATAACAACAGAGAGGATAAACAAACATGCCCTCAGAATGACTAAACAGGGATCGGATCCACAAATACTGACACACAACTTTTCCGCAAACGTCTCGAATAGCACTTTATTTCAGTGGAAACAATAGGCGCCCTACTTTAGAACAACATTCTAATGTCAACACCACCTGCTAACAGTTACAAAAGCATTTCCATTTGCGGCTGTGATTTTGTTCCATTAAGCACGCTGAAATAATACAGCGTTATGGACAGGCATTATAGGATTCCAGGATAAGCGTCCAGAACATTCCATCTGATAGCAGCCGTGCACAGTCATTGAGCATAACAGCTTGACAACATCTACGCAATTACCGGCCACTTTGTTTCAGTTAGGTACGGTGAGCAACAATGTGCAGCCCAGGCAATTGGATATGATGGATGTTAGACAAAAAGCAAGTAGATTACCAACCAAATGTTTAGAGCCAGAAAGGGAATGCTTAATTACACCCCCACCACCCCAGAGGAACTGTTCTTGCCTAAGTTTGGACACTGTTCCAAGATTCAGCTGGAATATGGGATGGGATGTCAGCTGTAGTTATGGTTTTATGGTTTCTTCTGCCAAAAAAAGTTTACTTGTAACTGGACTTCTGCTCTCCAACTGTAATTCTTCAATGTTTGCTCGAATAGCTACTAGTGTATTGCGCTACAGATAGGCATGTACTACTGCTGTTAATGAAACTACATCTAAAAAAAAGAGGGCCCAAGAACTCACCTCCTCCTCGTCCCAGTCGTGGCTGGCGTCCGGCTGGAAGCGGGAGCAGTCCATAGCATCAGCTCGCAGCTTCTTGCCCTTCTGCGGCCGACTGACCTTGAAGAGACCCCCCACTTCCTCTTCTTCCTCCTCACCATCCTCCTCCTCCTCGGCCACTGCGGAACAGCATCATAGAATGGCCAGCACAGAAGTTAAACAGGGCACATCAAAATCTACCATGACACAGCATTTTAAGACTAGCTAGAGTCAAAGGAGCTAAGTTGTAAGCAACTGGACTGCTTTTTGGAGCTTGAAGACGTTTCACGTTTCAAACCAGGGTTTCCTATTATCAGGCCAGAACTGAAGAAGCCTTTTGGATGAAAGGTGAGACATCTTCAAGTTCCAAAAACAACTCCAGTTGCTCCTTTGACTAGGTGGATGAATGATGATCTACACAGACAAGACTGGCTAGAGTTGTGATCTTCAGGATATTGTGACAAACATTTTGGTAATGAATGTTATTTTACAAAGATCAAGAAGTATGCATGTAATATCAACTACATACAAAAAAATCCCTGACAGTGCACAAAATATCAAATTTCTCAATGAATGTAAATGCAACAAGCTTTCTCCGATGGAAGTTATTGTGTGTGTGCATCACAGAAAAACACTCTTGAATTTACAGCAGATTTGGGGGGATGAACAGCCAAACAAGACCAGACCTATTTAACAGCATTTTAGCATATATGCCTGAAGCAATGTGTTTAGGTCCCGTGAGGTGGGCTTGAAAACCAGCTGCTACATGTCCAAGTGACATCCAGCGTGTGTCCCATCATCAGGGCAACATATTCACCTGTGCCATAGACCAGCTTGCGCAGGTTAGGGGTGGCCTGCTGTCTCCGCAAAAACGCCTCAGCGGCTTTCTGGGCCAGGTCCTGTTTCCAGCGCAGAGCTCCTGAAGCGAGACGAGACACGCGGTGTAAACAAACAAGACGACACACATACAGTACATACATACACAC
The DNA here is from genome assembly GCA_027475355.1 of Coilia nasus. Classification (NCBI taxonomy): domain Eukaryota; kingdom Metazoa; phylum Chordata; class Actinopteri; order Clupeiformes; family Engraulidae; genus Coilia; species Coilia nasus. Next base: position 23,257,620 of record CM050210.1, on the reverse strand, counting down.
ACACATATGCGTATATGCTGGGGCCTTGCCCACCAACAGATGGCAGGCCTCCAGCAATGCTGGTTGGTAAGCAGGGGCTAAATGGGGGGGATGTGGAGAGTGGGACTCGACTGAGGGCTGGGCACAGATGGTTCCTTACCTTCGCTATCGTAGCTCAGCACCTCCCCCTCCAGCTGCATGGGCTCCTCCTCTTCCTGCTGCTGCTGTTGCTGCTTGGGGTTCTGTGCAGCGACCCTTGAACCGTTGGCATCCTTTTCAGGGACTTTAGCATTGGGAGTTTCGTCCACCATTTCAGAATCATCGTCCTCCTCTTCTTCATCACTATCTGCTTCTTCCTCCTCTTCATCTTCCTCTTCTTCCTCGTCCTCATCTTCACCATCATCATCATCATCCTCCTCCTCCGCTTCAGAGCAGTGTCCAGAATCTGCTGCGGCCTTCCCTTTTACCTGCACTTCGCCCTGCTCCTCCTTCTCCTCATCTCCTGCCATCTCCTCATCTTCCTCGTCTTCATCTTCATCCCCCTCGTCTTCAGGCTCCTCCTCTGCCTCGCTCTTCTCCAGCTCGTCATCGCTGTCAGCAAACGCTGGCACCTCTGCGATCACCTCCTTCTTCGCTCTGCTCTTCACCTCCTCCACCTTCTGCCTCTTCACCGGAGGAGGAGCAGACAGGCCCATCTGCTTAGCCTCCTTCTTCTCTACAGCTTTGGATTTTTTCACCACAGCTGGCTCAGTCTTCTCCTCAACTCCTTCCTCCTCTTCGTCATCCTCCTCCTCCTCCTCCTCCTCTTCTTCTTCCTCACTGTCTTCGTCTTCCTCCTCATCGCCTTCTTCATCCTCCCCCTCTTCATCACTATCTTCACCTTCATCATCATCATCATCATTGTCATCATCTTTGGCAGAGAAGACTGCCTTCCTCCTTTGTCTCTTTGTTTCTGGGTCCCAGACACTGCTCTCAGTGGGCCCCTGCTTGGCTCTGTTGGAAGGATGGAAAACACACAAATGCCAATCAGTCCCTTTTACTGGTTACAAGCCAGAGAGAAAGAACACATTGGTAAGTGAGTCAGTGAGTGAGATAAAAGTATTAAAAGACTATGCGGCAAAAACAAAGACAAGTGCTGAAAGCTTTTCTAAGCCCAGGAGTCCACTGTTGACACAGACTCTGTTGTACACCCCCCCCCCCCCCCCCCCAAAAAAAAAAGCAAAAATACACATCATTGTGCTTTCCTTCCAGTCAAAACAGCCTTCACACTGACTCAGATTCACAGAGGATTCTGGGTGCTTTTTAGGTCCAGCTCACCCGCTCACTTCCACCTCCTCCTGCGACAGCGCCGCCGTGTCTGTGAACAGGGACACTTTGCTGGCAGCCATCTTGGCGTCCAGGGTGGCGTGCGTGCCAATGAGCGACTGCACCAGCTCCGTGGTGGGCCGCACCTCCTCCTGAGACGGGCAGAGGAGACTGGGTTTAAGAGACAAGCACTCACAGTGAATCATAGTCTGAGCTTAAGTCACGCACCACTAATCTCCAGACGAGCAGAGACAATGTTGGCAGGAGGAGCAGGAGTGTGCTATTCTCACAACCAAGAGTCCAAACATAAGTAAATGTTGTTCACATAACAGAACATCACGACTCACTCCAATCATCCCAAGAACGTACTACACGTCTTGCAAGTCAACAATTTAAAAATAAAAACTGGGAGTGTGGGAGCATTTATCAAAAGCAATGTTTTACTATAAAGAGCTGTAGTTTTAAGCCAAGTCAAGTGAAGTCAATTTATTTGTACAGCACATTTAAAAAAACAGAAGTTGACCCAAAGTGCTCTACAGACAAAAAGGTAATGATAACGTTTAGAAATAAGGTAGAACATGGGCTACAGTATAAGAAAGACAAAAAATAGATTAATAAAATAATATCACACCATTACAAGAAAAAGTAAGACTCAGGGATAGGAATTATCAGTAAATACACAAGCTAAATAAGTAGATAAATAGATATCAAAAACAATAATTAAAATATTTACAAATAGAGAGCAAAACAACAAATATTACATGAGGTAATTGCTGCAGGTTGCTCTGAATGATAAACTCAATGCAGTGTGTGCAGTTATGACTGTGTTCTCACCTGCCGCTGCCTGGCATGGCCCCCCGGCACGTCAATGTACACGGCATCCTTGTCATACACCACCCCTCCCACCCCGGCCATGGGGGCGTAGATCAAGCGCTCCTTCTCGCTCAGTGCTCTCTTCTTCAGAGTCTCGGGCAGCGGGCAGGGATCCGGCAGGAAGCTCACGTCTCCCACCGCAAAGTCGCCCACACCTGAAGCACAGACAAACATAGACCAGACGCATAAGAAAAGGCCCAAATAAAGAATACCTATTCCCAGCTGCTCAATGTTCCCCTCCAGCAGTGGGGCTTGAGGTGACAGTGGCTCAGGAGGTAAAGGAGTTGGCCAGCAATCGAAGGGGTTGCTGGTTCCATTCCAGCTTCTCTAAGTCGAAGTGTCCTTGAGCAAGGCGCCTTGCATTTCAGCCTTCTGCTATCGGTGTTAGACTGACTGTAAATGGGTGAGTCTGAGGTAGTACATTGTAAAGCACTTTGGGTACTCTGCTAAGTGGAAAAGCGCCATATGGATGCAGGCTGTTGACAATTTACTTCTACAATTCAGTACGAGGTTTCTTTACCCCTCTCACCACTGACAACATTTCAAAACCATCCTGTGACTTTTTCAAATAGCTTTTTTGTCATAAACTTAACTCCACTGGTTGGGCTTAATGATTAAATTAAATAAAGCAAAATTGCAGAGCTGAGATGCACATTTTGGAAAAAGAAGACACATGCTTTGAGAGAGTCGTAAAAGAGGCCATCTAGGTTCACCTGCAACCATGTTTAACCATCATTAAACAGAGATGACCATCATCTTCCAGCAACATCCTATGACATTTATCTGCCACTCATCACACATTCAGTGTTTTCACACCTTGGGACAAGTGAAACTAAATTCACACCTGGTCTCATGTGACCCTAATTCACACCTGGGCTCATGTGATCCTAAGTCATATCACAAGGGGAGTGGTCAACTGGTCACAGGTCCGCCCCTTGGTGTCCCCACACTAGAGGTTTAATAGTACCTGGGGCTACCATGACCTGGGTGAATGATGACCAACACAGGCATAAATCAAAATGAAACATATATTGCTATTTCTTTTCTAAAATACAAACTAAACTATCAAACCAATAAAGAGTAAAATGATACGTAACGATATGTAAAAGCACTGTGGCATAGTGTAATTTATTAGATCTACATTCTGAGAAACACATATCTCAAGACTTTCCTACTGTTTCTAATGACTGTGGGAACATTGACTATCTAAGCAACCACAGTATGCATTGTGGCCTTTCAGTGACAAGCTGACTGAGATAATAACCCTTCTGACACAAATCCATGTTAATATATAAAATTAATTATTGTCTGTATTATATGTACTTTTTCCAACAATAACTTTTTATTTTTATAACTAGTGCAATTTTGTAGAGAAAAAAGTGTTACATTATGCAACCGGCATCTACATGTCCTTTGTGATCAATAAAATATCTACTCATGAATACTGAGCTATACAAGAAAAGAAACTAAATACATGAAATACGACACAAGGTACCATAGCAACAAGAAGAAACAAAATACTATTATCCCTATAATGTCTGTTTACACAATTGAGGCTATTTATGCAAAGAATATCTGCATCAACAGTTCCTTTCCTTTCACCTATTGAATGTTTTCACTGTGTTACCCAGCCTACCCTGTATACTTCTATTTCATGACCCTGTCAGCTCATGGTGTAAAACACTTCTTTATGCTTGTGTGTATGTGCACTCTTATACATTATTAGACATGGGCCTTATACGCATTTCATTGTCTCAGCCAACTTCGCTAAATTTAGAGCAGCAGCAAAGACAGCTATGCAAAGCCAGTCTGCAGACATTTTAGACAGCTGCTCACCGGGAATGTGGACTTGGCCCTTGTTCTTCAGGAAAGTTCCACGCAGGTAGCCATAGAGACAGACAGTCCTGTCACATTTTGGATCCTGCCTGACATCCTCAGGGTTGGTCAGATCCTCCATACTGAGGGCAAAGAAAGAATGGACAATAGGGGGAGAGGAGAGCAAAGTAAGAATGGATAATAGAGAGAGAGACAGAGAGAGAGAGAGAGACAGTGAGAGCGACAGAGAGGAGAGCAAAGTAAGAATGAAAGATAGAAAAGGAGTTAGGCAAAGAAAGAATGGCAAATAGAGCGAGGGAGAATGCTGACTTAAAAAGAAACACTAATAAAAGTAGTAGTGATAATAGCTTGTTTTTTTTTTTCATTTCAAGATACCAAATGTACGAGTGTTGCAGCAAGGTTAGAGGCCCACTAGGATAAGGGTTAGCACACTAGGATACATTACTGACAGAATTTTATGTCAACATACAGTTAAACTTTATTTTACTGTCCCTGTTAAATCAGTTAGACACAGTGTAACAAAGTGTGTAACAATATGTAACATTATGTATTTAGGCTGTACCTTAGGGTTAGGTTTAGTGTTAGGTATGTACAGTGTAAGTACACAATATTATATGTTGTTACAAGTAGATACTCTAAAAAAGGAAACGTAAGAGTAAGTGTTGCCCAACATACAACGCTATTAGTTGTAACCAGTTTGTCTGTGTTTTTTTTCATACACACAATCTGACAACAGATAAACTAATTGACCGATTTTAAAGGAACAGCATACAATGACAGGTATATTTTTAAAGGCAATTAGCTTTAACTGAATATGACCATTCAAGAAATGCATGGTGTGGTTTTGTATTACCTGGGCAGAACGTATTGTAAAAACATTACAAAGGCTTTTACATCACAACATTGCCAAGCATATATAGCAATAAGGCACCACTTTGCATTGAGCTGCTGGTCGTGTTTCTGCATGCCTTTAAGGTAACTTACTGACAGGTTTCAGACAAAAGCATGTTACTTTCATAGTAATAAGCACTTTATAATCGATGGTTTAGGTGACATTAACTGATATTACTCCTCACCGGTCAGCCAACACATAGGGGTGCGAGGTCTGCCACACCAGAGGCCGGAACTTAATAACGGATATAAAGCGCCCCAGGTTCTTCACTTCCCGAATCTGGTACTCTCCGTAGACCATTCCTGACAGGTAGAACAACTTGGCACCCTGGTAACACAGAACAAAGGTCTATTATTAACATACTGTAGTTCATACAGTGGAGGAATCCTCCTAACTTTTGATCCAGCAGACTGACAATGGCTCCTGCAAACAACTTGATGTGAGTCTTATCATTCTTTATCTAACTGAGGGCATAACAGTGACCTCATGCGGCTAGACTCAGTGGCATCAGAAAGCATCTCACTTGATAGACTTCAGTCCAGAATCTGTGTTTGAGGCGTTTTTTGGTCTTGCGCAGGGTCTCAACCTTCTTGATGGAATCGAGGTGGGTCAGGACACCCATTATGCGAGGAAAGCCATGGACCTGACATATGTTGAGGAACTCGAAGGTCTCCATCTCAAAGCCAAAGCTGGCATCAATCAGCATCAGCACCTAAGAGACATTGACAGATATAAACCTTCCTGTGCAAATATTCTGAGAAGAGTCAACAAATATAGACTTTGAAAAAGGTGAGAAGCTACTAAGAAACAGAATAAAAATGTGAAAAAGGCAACAAGACAAAAAGATTGATCATAGAAGCAGCAGCATGTCAAATACATACCAAATCAGCCACCTTGGCCACGTCTATCATAGTGTTTATGTCATTGGGACATTCAATTAAGGTCAGGCGCCTCTTCTTTCCTGGTAGTAAATAATGGCAAAAACAACAATTACTAATACAAAAGGTGCAAACTTTTTTTTGAAGAATCACAGTAAAATCGTACTTCCTAACAACAATAATCTTACTAATATTTAAGCAATATGAAATGGATAAAAGAGAGCTGGTAAAGATTTCCCACATATGAAATCCAGTACCACGGGTCATCACATTCATGGGACCAATTCCAAACACGTGTACAGTAATACTTTTGAACAATACCTTAACTGAGAAGTCATTACCTATCAATTCGCCTTTTGTACAGATTTTGTACACTTTTTGGAGTGATTTTGTGCCATAATATCCACATAAAATAGGGAACACTTGTTGTCCAATCAGAAATTAAGAAAGTGTTTGGCCAGACCTAGGCTAACTGTTAAATAAAAAGGAATATATTGCCCATACCATTTTCACTAAACACATATGAAGTCTCAAAGCTTTTTCAATTGCCAATACACCTGAACATCTATGAAACCTTAAAGAACTTTAGATTGACAGTACACTCACCTGATACAATTGTGACAGGCCCACAGATGTCCCCAAGCTTCTGTCGCGTGTAATTCTTGACAAGGCAGCGAATAAGCGTGCTTTTGCCAACCTTTGGAGGTCCTACTACCACCACAACAATCGGCGGAGGTTCTAAAGGGGCTCGGTCAACCAAGGGAATATGATGTTTCTTGGTTTTTAGGTCCTGAGCCCTGTAATTTAATAATGAAGGTAATAACTATCTTGTCATTTACCTGTCAAGTCAATGTATTGGCCACTTACTTGGTAAAAAAAAATAGCAGTGGCAAGGCAAGTGTGTATTTAAAATGCCAAACAACAACAAAGATCATAAGTTCTTAGGTTTGGTCAATGCGTGTAAGTGACTGATCAAGTACAGTGAATGTGAAAAAAAATTAAAAACACACAAACCTGTGGAAGGTCCTGGCCATGCGCACAGCTGACTGCACGGCAAATGCCTTGGGATTCCTCTTGCGTTCATCTTGTTCAGTCTCCTGTCCACTTTGCTTCTTGTGCTTCTTCTTCTGCGCCTTTGGGCCACTATGTTTTTGCTGATGTTTTTTCTGCTCCTTTCTATCCTTTACGTCCATCTTCGTAGATCAGAGCACTGACAACAAAATACACCACTCTTTTATTCCTACTATATATTCTGATGGCATGTGTGAGTGCTGGCTGGTGTGCAGAGACGTTAAGTCATTTACAACAAGGTAGTCCTCCAGTGCCACAAATCTTCAGACTTGAACGGTGATGTGAAAGTTATAGTTAAATGAGTACTTGACTTTAGAAACTACTTAAGGCAACATTTCTCTATCGTATGAAGCAACGTCAACACTCTACAGTCGATTTGTTCAAGTTGGCTTTACTTTATTGCCTTACCTTTCGGTGCTCTAGAATAATTTCGCCGTATACAATATATCCACCAAACGTGTCCTTATATTGTCAATGAGTTACAGCATTACATTCACACAATCTTTGGTTGTGTTTCTCTAACATGTTTTCACGTGTGTTTCTGCACCCGGAAGTGATTGCACCGATATTCAGCTACCGTGAAGGAAATCCATACTAGAAGTAAACGTTCCGCCTGCTCAATACGAACCGGACATTTTATTTGGGGAGGCGCTTGGTTGAATTTACACTTTGCATAATATAATCAAGAAAATAACACCGGGGATTAGGATTTCACAAATACTTTATTTAAATAATGGTAATGGTTAAACGTTACATTGCTGTTTGTTTTGATGCTGAGCCATTGTTGATGCTTTAATAATAACAGCATAGCAAATAAATACATTAAATACATAGTATTAAATAGAAAATAAATATCCCTTCTATTGCTGTTTTTTTTTCTTTATACATATTCATTAACTGTGAAGTAGCAGCATTAGAAACATGCTTTTTCCCAACCAGAAATTACTGCTGTGTAAATATGGGTCTCTTGCCAAAAATGTTAATCTTTGCTTGGGGGGTCCACAGGCCCTGTGACCTTCCACCATTCAGGCTTCATCTCCCCAAGGACGTCTTCCAGACACTGAGAGGATAAGTCAGGAAGAGGAGCCAGGCTGGCATATTGCTCTGAGGTAGACACGTCCCACATCCCACTGAAGGACGAGTACTGTGTGGAGAGAGAGGAATTTTCTAGTCCCATGTCACAGCAAGCGGAATCAGGTGAGGAAGGAGAGTTGGACAGAGACCCCACATACCCGGACTGGGCATTGCGGTGAGGGTAAGGTGGTGGTGGTCCAGGTGGAGACACCATAGGGAAGAACTGACCTTCACTCGCAAAACTGCTTCCCAAAGAAGAGAGAGGACTCCACATGGACTCTGGAGAAGTGCTGTCGGGATTCTGTGGGGAGGTCCAGTTGTTGCGAGCATGGTAATGCATGTTAGGGGTGTGGTAGGTGGGGCTGGAGCTGCTGCCCAACACACGACTCTGCCCTGACCGGAAGGAAGGAGTGCTGAAGTAGCCAATGTCCCTCTGAGAGAAGCCTGCAGCCTGAGGAGACATGCTGTCGTAGAAGCAGTCCAGGTCCTCCTCCTTGACTTGAGAGTGGCCTGCCCGCTGGTTGTTGGTGCTGCTGTAGAGGCTCTCATTGCTGCCTCGCTGCTGGCTCTTGTCCTCAGCTCGGTGGATCATGGAGGGAATGAAGGGGCTTGGAGGGAGAGAGCAAGATGGAGGAGAGCCCATCCGGTTGTTCCTGTTCTTCAGAGTCCTGGCCCTTCTGTTCTGGAACCATACCTGATGAAAACAAAATACCATATCAGTTAGACAACTAAATTTATTTATTCACAATCATATATCATTTACATACATCACAGCCAAATGTAAATTAAACAGTCATTCAAACTATGGGTAACATTTATCGGTGTTAACCATGTTCAATCTGAAAGTAATTACCTGAATGCGGGACTCTGGAAGTCCAGTGGCCTGAGCCAGACTTTCCCTGACACTGATGCCTGGGTAAGGGTCCACCTCGAAGGCCATGCGAAGCAGCTCTAAGTGCTCTTTAGTGAAGCTGGTCCTCTTCCTGCGGCCTGCCATCTTATTGGCCTGTGAGGAGCCATCTTGGGCTGTGAGGAGGGAAAAAAATCATGTTATTGCCATGCCTCTGCAATCAAATAAAAAACGTCTGTCCCATGATCCTTTTAGTGGCTTGTCATACATATAACAGAGCCATACATGACAGGCCTATCTCACACAACAGTGACTTCAACAACTATACCTTTACATTTTCAAAGACGACATCATAACAGGAGTCCATGGCAACAGGAGGGAGAAGGAAAGGGAAGAGCATCAGAGAGGGAGCCATGTGGAGGAGAGGTGTGTTTTTGTTGCCATGTATCCCACACAGACTAGACAAACCACAGACAAGATGTATGCCAACCACCCTCCTCCAGACAAACACACACACAGACATACAGCTACACAGACACAGGCACACAAACATTCACACACACACACACACACACACACACACACACACACACACACACACACACACACACACACACACACACACACACACACACACACACACACACACACAAATAAAATACACATATATGGCTGAAACAAACACATATAACCTATGCCCACATAACTTCTCTTTTTCAGCAAAATTCCACAAACTATGTTAAAACTATCATCCAAATAATTACAACTATCCAGGATTAACTTACCAACACTGCAGTCAGTCCACATGTTTGCCTGAGTAATGTTAAATGCCAGCTGCACTGTTTGAATAGACTCCTGAATTTGCTGTGCTGCTTTGACCCCTGAACCTTGAGAGGTGCTGTTTGCTTCCAGGTGAGATAATGACACTGACAGAAGGGCCTGCTGTACTTATACCTCCCTCTCCACATCTGGATGCCAAGGCAAGCCCCCTGGAATTGGGTGTGGCTAGGTGGACATGCTCCTCGAAAAATCACATGACCAGCACATCAGTGACAGTTGCCACAACTGCTCTGTGACACCCCTGTTCACACCTCATTTGCATTCACACATAAGCAAATCTGTCAAACTTCAGAAGGCATATGCAGCCAAGCATGGTGATATGGAGTAGTTTGCATCTTCAAGTGCCCTGTAAATTGGAGTCCCATTGTTTGGTCTTAAATGTAATCATGTGCAGAAACTGTAAATCCTGTGAAATTACATATCCCTCTATTTCGTATAAGGCTTGTATTGTATATACTGATAAGACATCTACAAATCATAGTTTATTATTAGAATTAGTAAAGGTATAGCTTTATTTAAATATTCTTTAAGTTTGCTGTTACAACTTTGTAACCATAACTCTGTAGAGCAAACAAGTGAGCTGCTTGCAAGATCTTAACTAAAAATATTAATCAAAGAGCTTTGAGACATGTTCTCACTTACACAACACTTGCACAAGTGATTGTGAATTAGTAATATGATAATGTTGGCCACTCTGACATGTACAGACTAATGCCAGAAGAATGTAAGAAATCACATTTTGTTTCAAGGACTAATGTTGATGACAGGAATAAGCCCAAACATGCATTTCTTTTTTTTTTTTGTTAGCAAAGGATATACTTACAAACAGATAAGATGCATATAATACCTCATTGAATAACATTTAACAAAGATAAGACCTTCATTGCTGAATGGCCTCCTTCAGACTGATCAAAGATGGTAAAAGTGCTGCACTTGACAGGATTAAACCATGAACTGCACTCAAAGCCATTATCAGTGTGCTAATGGCTCCAAACAAACCCGTTTTCTCTGGTTCAAGAGGTTTGGGAGTCTTTTTGCTTTGTCTCCTTTTGTTTTATTAGAAATATTAAATGTTAATAACAATGTTGTTCATGAATATCATTGTATGATAAGCAGTGTGCAATTTGACCAACACAATCAGTTTCAAAATTAAGCAGTAGTTTGTGGTTAAGTGTAAACATAATGGTACCAAGTAAAATCTCAGATATGTTGTACTTTTTTCCTGAATGTCTGGGTTACTTCATGCAATGGTCACGTGACAGCTGTAATGGTCTGGCATGATGCTGATGTGTTATTCCTAACATCAAATGTGATAATATGCCACAGCTTCACACAGATGCCATCACTAAGGCACAATTATATATTCCCTAATGCTTGGTTATTGTTTCTCACAGGTATAAGGTGCTTTATAGACAAGATGCTATTGGTTATAGTTTTCACTGGTGAAATTGTGCTATGCAGCCAAAATAGCAGGGTATCACAGTTTGTGTAGCTATAAACACATGACTTTACAAAGTCTGGTTTAGAAATTAGTAAATAAAAGTTTGTCATGCTTACAGTTTGGGCACAAACCAGTTGCACCTCCTAAGGAGCCAGTGATATCAGCCCATCATCTGTTAAAACGTAGGAAATACATCTTAAAACAGAAAATGTTTTGAAAATAGTCAAGCTCCATGAATAGTATTTTTTAAAAGGTTTAATTATTTAAAGAGACTGCTGAAGGAGCAGAGGATGGACCGTCGAGATGGTTCAGCTTGCCAAGCCTGGCATACACACAGAATAAGAGAGGCAAAAAGAAGACCATAGTATAACATTGACATAATTTCACAGGGTGGCTGTATTGTAGAAATGTATGATGATCACACCACTGTTAATAACACCACAATCAGAATGTAATAAAGCAATATCTATATCAGAGGCTTTGTTGTATCAGATAAACCAAACAATTGGAAGATATGTTATGCATATGTGTTCCTGCTTTGAATTTACTGTGTCCATGCAAAAATGATGTGTGAATTATATCATGTGACAATTTTTGTGCAGCATTGCAGGCTTTACTTCTGGGACAATATCGCAATCATGTACTTCTGTAGTCAGAGATCATATATGAATCTGCTGCACTGCAATGGATGAAAGTGAACATTTGATGTGAATGCAAAAAGGCTCTAAAAACATAGTGCAGTTCAGTAGTAAAGCACATGCACATCATATTATAATCATACAAAAACATACTGTCAGCTTGAAAAAATAATAAAACCGGCTGGAACTACTACCAAGTAAGACAGGCCTTAGAACGAGGAAAAGAAATGTATCATATTTCATGCAGCTGATGATTGTTTTTCTTTTTCTGTCTCCCTTTCTCTCAGGAAAAAGTCAGAGAGGAAGTTGCATAATTTACTGTAGCTGCAAAAAAAAAAAAAAAAACAACCTTTGTGCTTTGCCCCCCCCCCCCCCCCCCCCCCAAAAGAAAAACAATAAATAATAACATAAAAAATCAGATTAAATGCCTTGTTACCAAAGGTCAGTGTGCCCCCCCCTGTTTTCCCATAGAAAATACTGAAGAATCATATGGGTGTGGTGTGCCTTAATTTTTTTCTCTCATTCTGAGGATATGCCCCTCAGCACTGTTTACTCAGAATTGTATCTGTGCCCTTGAGATGTGGCTGCAGAGGCTCAACTTCCTGTTTTTAAAGCTGTGTGGATACACATGGCCAACTTTATAACCAGTGTTAACCAAAGATAATGTTACTTTTGTTGCATGTAGGACAATGGATAAAAAACCCTCCCATAAAAATATTTGTAGAACTGAAAACCTGACGCCTCAAGATGAGATTTAGATAGTAAACAAAGACCAAATGCTCCTATAAACATGTAACATATTGCCTGGTCAACACTTGCATCACATTTCCTGTAACAATGTAGGGCGATAAAATGTAGAATGTTCTTGTTCGAAATTGTTCCACGAGCTGACCACATCCACGACACGACACGAATTCTAACACTAGCATGCTACACTCTTCTTCACTAAAAGAAATGGCGCGTGTGTGTCTGTAATGGCGCCTCTGATATCAACTGAAACTGCGCATTGAGAAACCATAGGACTATGAGCTAATACTGTTGTTATAAACGTTGCTAATACATTGGGTCTATTTTCAGCAATGAGCCGTGCATGCAATCTCTGTCTGACACCCTATGTTGATACGTTAAGTAATCTAGATTTACAATTTCCTGACACATGTGGTTTTATGATTAATTTAACCATGCTTTCAGACATTTGTCAAAAAGCGTAGGGGTAATGACTCTTTCAGGTAATCCATATTCATCCGCTTTAGCTAGTTGCTTCACCACCAACACGCAGCACACAAGCTGTTACCCGGATGGAACTGTCATGGCCGCCGTCACTGACCTGCAAGACTAAAGAGAAAAGAAAGGTAAATTATTCTGAACCGTGTGGTTTCCAAAGGATAATTTTACAAACACATTGTGGAAGCAAACCGCCATAATTCTGCATTGTTTAACTATGAAAAACCAGTGGCATCTTTCAGTTTATGTTTTTAATCGTATTAAATTCTCTAGCGTGGGTGGGGGCTACTCGCTTTATTTTGTTCATTAAATATAGCCGGGTTATCGGTGTTGAAGCCTGTGGCAAGTCGTGTACTAAAACTAACTATATTGTTGACTGCTCGATAAAGTCAGAAGGTGCCTGAATGGTGATGTTTCACGTATTCGATTGCCGTAATACTTCTACGAGGTTGTTGTGTATTGTTGTGTGGGCTACGCCGTGTCGCTTAAAGTTAGTGAATGTCAATTCAAATACTTCTCTAACTCTCGGTTGGCCGAATGCACGTTTTTCCAAACACGGGTTAAATACTCCTCCTATTAGAACGTGTAATTAAGTTACTTGTGACATTCCAGGTGCAGCATTTCGCCAACCTACAGAGGATGCACATTTTCAACTTGTCAAAAGTCACCACAAGTGACAGTATTTGGGCTACCCTTCTCCTGAAAGGAGACGCATAAGTGAAGGCCAAGCTGTAGGCCTCGCTCTTTCATTAAATCTAGCTGACAACGTAAAGTTTTAAAAGATAGTGTTGATGTTTGCAACGTAGGAATACATTTGAAGCGTGCTACCATTATGTCTTCATAACCTGCACACTTTTGTGCAGCTTGACATAATCTTATTGTCATAGGTCTGGACGTGTTGCAAGTATTATAGTTGGCCTACTTGAACACTCATTCAGCTTCTGATTCAACACCTATATTGTAATCTGCTAAATGGAGGAAGGTGAAGGTGATGCATGAAATATAAGATAAGAGCAGTATAACTTCCTTAACCTTGATTTATTGGTCTAATTTGTTCTAACCTGGATGGAGCATAAACAAGTCTAGGCTAGTTTATCTAATTCTCTGCAATGTTGTGAAAATGCATTAGTGTATTTTTTAGAATTGCCATTTCAATTTGACAACAGAAAGAAACCCATCACAACATGTAAACTAGGATGAGCCTGCGGACTTGCACAACAAATCCCGATTTCCGAAGTCATTATAAGTGACTACAAGTACACACAAAACTTTTGATTTTGTTTGAAATTATTGTGCACTGTTCTGACTAAGGAACATGTTGTTTCAAAAATATGCTAATCAGCTTTGGTTTTGGGGCCTTGATGAATGGAGGTGAAGCTTTATTGGGTCTACTTAAACTTAAAGCTACGTATCTGTCAGATAAATCTTTATATTTTTGACAGAAAAACCCATGAGGACCATTTATCTTATTTTTTTGTGAAGTATTCCATCCTTAAAGACTTGTCACAAACATAGGTATGTTGTGTGACCTTTGGGGGAAGGAAATGTAAGCTGGACAATGTAAACCTCAAACTGACCTTTGAAATCTTACATAAGCAGCATCTGTGCCTGTGTATGAATGAGTGCTTGAGAGAAGTGAAGGCTGTAGTTGGGGGCTACAGACATGTCAACTGTGAAGACATGACAACATCTCAACATTTTTAGCCAAGTATTTTGGTTGGTGGTTCGAACATAGGTTTTAAGCAGGGTAGAAATTGGTGTATGATGTTGTGAGTGTTACATTGCTAGTACAGCAATTGAAGAAATCATCACTGAGACTATTTGAAATATTTTAGCAGGCCCCCTCCCTTGTCTACCCCCCCCCCTTCCAATCAAGGAATATCTACATTTATATGGAATTGTGCAAGAAATTAGATTTTTTGGCAACACCTTATTTTACAGTTATTTTTTTTACTGTATCTACACTTTATTTTACTGCCTCTGTTGCAACTATTAGGTACAGTGTAACAACACTAACCCTAACCCTAAAGTACAGTCTAAGCACATAATGTTATATATTGTTGCACAGTTTGTTATAGTGCACCTAATGTAACAGGGACAGGAAAATAAAGTGTAATTGTTTTTCTTTTCTTTTTTATAGAGAAAATTATTTTACACTACCTACAGTATATTTTAAACAAACTAGGCCTACATTGACCATAAATTTAGCACCTTGGTGGGCTTTATAGTATGTACATCCTTGCATATTAATGACTACAATGAAAACAAACAAGGTTTTCAGGGAGCTCATTTTTTTGCACAAACTTAACTTTAATTAACAAATCAGAAATGGGCTTCACCGTGTTGCATTTCTGTGTGTTATATTATCAGTCCCAGAGTATTTTTTGAAAGGCTTACAAAATCCACTGTTATGTAACCAACAGCTCTGTGGCTCAAATGCCTCAAGCTCTTGTTGAAATTTAAGAGGCTGAGCTAGCCAGATGTTACTGGTACCCATTCCACCCTCTTCTCAGTGATGTTTTGGAAAGAAAAAAGAAGAGAGTAATTAATGTATTGGTATAGCATGCAACCTTAGAGTGGGTGTAAATGTAACCCCCTGATTGCTGAAGGCATGTTAGCATTCAGGCTTGCAACCATGTTTAAATATGTTAGTTTGAGTAAGTTGTTTGAGTGATACCATGCACAATTAAGAATTGTAGGTAGAATGGAATTGGAATTGGAATGAACAAAGCTTCCACAACTGCAACAGGTGATCTAATGTTACAGTTCGTAGTTTTTTGTGTACAGTATGTTAAGTCTGCATGCAAGTGGACTGCACTCTGGAAGCATGTCTGAAGACAATCTGTCTGATAAATGATAGCACACAAAACACTCACACATTTTTACTTTAGGAGACAACTCCTCTGACTGTGTTAATGAATCTCGGTGCACTCGTTTGTGCCATTCATTACCCTTTCCACCAGTGTGTAATGGCATTTCACACATGGCATCTTGGAGAATGTAGTAAAATGTGAGCTCCCGCACATTGCCATTTCTGTTCACTTTATAAAAAGTTGTAGACCGTGGGTCACCTCCAACATACCTGTCTTTTTAGCGATGTGCCAAAGCTCATTGTTTTTAGATCTTGGAGATTGTGAAAAATCTAGTTCTGGTTAAAAATGTGTTGACAGCAAATGATTTTATCTTTTTTCCATTATAGCCTACATAACAGTTTATGTTAGAGTCTTAAACCTATTAATGTTCACCATTTCCTCCTAATATTTTCTCGTACACACACACACACACACACACACGCACACACAGTGCACACAGTGCACACATAGCACACACACATAGAGTACCCTAAAGTATTTCCTGTAACCACAGATCATAGCTTCCTTGATGGCATACTTTTACTACACATTTGATAGTGTTCCTTCTACAACTGCTGTTACTGTATGTTGGACTTACTGTAGTTTACGTGAGCTTGTGTGTTGATGATTTTAAGGCATCTTTTTTTCTCTTTGTAATTTTTGTTAGATATTGTGCAATATGTATGAAAGGTTTTGGACTTAAGATATTTGGACATTCAAACTCCTATTAACTAGTTCTGAAATAGTGGCCTGGTGTGCAATATTGAGGAAAAACTCAAACACTGTTTAGCCTGATCTTATCCAGATTTCAGCCTGTAAGGCATCACATACGGAACTGTGCTGTGCATTCACAATATGTCTGCAATAGTATGGTTTTGTTTTGAAATACTTTTTCCCCAAAAACTAGCCCCTATACATTTCTAACATGGGGATGTGTTCTGATGTGGACTCAAAGCTGTACACATTTGACTTCTATGAGGCAGACACTGATGGGTTGGGTTGCTTATTAGGTTGTTGTGGTCACAACCTATCGCCCTCTAATTTGTTGTACTGTTATTCTGTTACTGTTACCATGTGGATGTGTTTCCAGAAGGTGTTTCAGATATTTGTTTTGTTTAGACTGGACATCAACATTTTCTGCAGCCTTGTCTGTCTTGTAATTATTTGTTATCCTAATTCTTGTAACAGTTTGTTCTTGTGCTTGGCCGAGATAAAGAAATTTCTTTAACTGCAGACTGTGTGCTGCCTTTTTACATCAGCACCAGAATGCCCAGTATATGTGAATAATTCAATGATATGCATTTTCATGGGTAGACAAGGATAAAGTAATGGTAAAGTGGTATGCAAAAAGTGTGTTGCTCTTTCACCAGACTGACCTCCAACACCAGATCAAAATCCAACATACAAAGAGGCACGAAATGGTTCGGAAGATCTGTTGTGTCCTTTTACTGCATAGTGAAGTAGTTCAGAGACCAGCTTTGAGCTTGGGGACTGTGTGCTTTGTCTTTTATAGAACAGGACTCTTCTCCTCCTGATGACATTCCCTCATTTTCACTCATTTACCTAAGTGAACCCCTAACCTCCAGAATGATGGCGGCGGCCCGTCTCCCTTGGAGGCCAGCTCTCCTTCCCTCCGAAGACGCTGCCCAGATGTTTTCTCACTTGAGCCAGTCAGGGGCGACTTTCCTTGTCTATCTTTTCTTGGTCACTGAAATGATGGTGACAAAGTCTTTGTTTACACGCGCAAGCATGGCTCCCGTGACGTTTTTGGGTAGCCATCTTTTGGGCTGAAGTGAGGTCACTGATGACCATATTTTCGCTGACCATTATGTAATTGGGAGAGACCTCTGAGATAATGGTAGCAAGGCTCATTTTACTATGTTTTCTTTTTACTTTCGCCAACAGGCAGCACTTTTGTATTCTGGGCCCTTTTACTATTTTCTTTGGTTTTACAGTTCACCATCAGAGCTGTCCTTTTCTCTACTGGAAATATTATTACATAATTAAAAAGTTTTAGGTTACAAAAACTAGATGAATTCGAAATTGTAGTAATGTAAAAATACAATAGGCAAATGCAAATATGCTAATAATTGTAGTGATTTTTCAATTTGTCTAGACATCTAATTTACTTACTCGAGTGACCATTAAAGCCTGAGACAAAATAATAAGTTGAACTTTCCAACGGTTGTTTCTGCGATTGTTAAAATATGTGAACATAGGCTGTTCTCAGGTAGTTCTCAACATTTGTTTTTTCTAAATATGATTGAAGTTGCTACATAATATAGGGTCACATTGCCATCAATATCAAAGAGAGAAATGAATGAATGTAATAGTAAGATGTAAATAGGGCTGGGCGATATGGCTGAAATCTGTATCACGATATAAGTGTTTCATATCGGTCGATATCGATAATTATTGAAACATTGTGTGACCTATGTAAAATAAGTAACAGGAGGGATCTAAATTTAAGCATTTTTTTTTTAACTTAACCTTCCTCTGACAGGCAATAAGCATTCAGGCAAAATGACTGTCAACACACGTTCAATGTTACGATCACAATGAAAACTGGACAATTATCAATAAGCTAATAAAGTGCTTAACAAAGCTGAAGTGTTATAAAGACATGTGCAACTTTGTTAAATGTAAACATAGCGAAACCTGATACCTGAGAAGAACTATCATATATGTATATAGTTTTACTGCATAATTTGCAGACAACATTTGTCTGACTACGATGAGATTTGTAAACTCCAAAAAAGCTCCCATACTGGTGAGCAGACCTTTCTATTCTTAGGGCTCATTCACACCAAAAACTCTGCGTATTCAGCGTGTGGCCGTTTTCTGTCCGTATTCGTTTAGAATGCATGTTAACAAATTAGACTACTCACACCGCACGCGTGATCTGAGCGTATTCTGTCCCTATACAAACATATTGTATACTGATACGCGCTGTACACGCTCAAGTTGGTGTGAATGAGCCCTTATCCACATTTTCCTCACTCGTCGCAGTGGCACTCATCTTCCTTTCTTGCCATTCGCACTTGCGACCCTCCGGTCCCAAGACAAACTCCCTAACCATTAGGCCACAGCTGCCCAGAGGAAGCCAAGCTGCACGGGCTGGGAATATTGTAGAGTAGAGTAGAGTAGAGTAACTTTATTGATCCCGAAGGAAATTAAGGTGTCCAGTAGCATACACATAATACACATTGCAAAAAACAGATCAAGCCTATTGCACACAGTAGCATACACATAATACACATTGCAAAAAACAGATCAAGCCTATTGCACACGTCTGCGTAATACAACATTCACTGAACCGAGGGAAGAAAAAACAATGTAATGATAATAAGTAAGGTAATAAGAATTCCACGAGGTAAACAAGTGTCGTGATAAGGTGCTTGACCATGCTGTTTCTGGAAGAAAAAAAACACGACTACGAGACAAGAGATGGCGCAACCAAACCCGATACTGTGACATTATTGGCTATTAGCGTGTCACTCCCCATACGTTGCTAGGCTACAGAGGACGAGTGCCTTTGCTCATGCAACCAAGCTTGCTTCGCAACAAAGATTTAAAGCGGCGCTAAATCAGAGAGGGCTCTGACTAAACTTACGCCGTTTTCTTAAAAAAAAAAAAAATTCTATCGAAACATTCTATCGAACGCATTTTCTATTGTTATCGAGTAGGTGTCTATCGAGATACATATCGTTATTGTTTTATCGCCCAGCCCTAGTTGTAAATCAGAATCTAGACCTGATCAAATCTGTAGTTGCCTACAGGTTCTGTGCAATTATGGCAAACTGATGTCTCACTATGTGTTGCAAAACAGCATGTTTGGAGTATTTGCTGCTACCGCTTTGCTTCTTCTTCTCTAGAGGCACATGGCACACATCAGTTTTGTTGGTAATGTTTTTGAAAGACAGATGGTATCCTGGACAGTGTTGTCCTGTTGTCCATTACTGACATAGATACAAAAAAAAATCTGTGTATTTGTGGTGCAGCTGTGTAGGACTTAACCAAAAGACATAGATCTGTGGGTCATGGTTATTTTTATTTCTTTCTTTTATTTTTTGCAAAAAAAGCTTGTATGAAAGGTTGCTCTTCTCTGTGTTTGTCAGCGTCTGCAATAAACCCATTTGAAATGATGCTTTGGTCGTTTACCTAACATTTCACCTTTTTACAATACAATAAAGGACCCTTCTATAACTACTGCACTAAAGGACCCTTCTATAACACTGGACAATTTTACTGGGACACTGTAATCTATCTACCAGAAAGCACCTTATCACGACACTTGTTTACCTCGTGGAATTCTTATCACTGGACAGTTTTACTGGGACACTGTAATCTATCTACCACAAAGCACCTTATCACGACACTTGTTTACCTCGTGGAATTCTTATTACCTTACTTATTACATTGTTTTTTCTTCCCTCGGTTCAGTGAATGTTGTATTATGCAGACGTGTGCAATAGGCTTGATCTGTTTTTTGCAATGTGTATTATGTGTATGCTACTGTGTGCAATAGGCTTGATCTGTTTTTTGCAATGTGTATTATGTGTATGCTACTGGACACCTTAATTTCCTTCGGGATCAATAAAGTTACTCTACTCTACTCTACAATATTCCCAGCCCGTGCAGCTTGGCTTCCTCTGGGCAGCTGTGGCCTAATGGTTAGGGAGTTTGTCTTGGGACCGGAGGGTCGCAGGTGCGAATCCTGTACCAGTAGAAATAGTGTGGGTGAGGGGAGTAAATACCTAACACTTTCCTGCAACCTCATCCATGGCTGAAATGCTCTTGAGCAAGGCATCTAACCCCACATTGCTCCAGGGCCTGTACCCTGTACCTAAAATAACTGTAAGTCACTCTGGGTAAGAGTGTCAGCTAAATGTAATGTAATGTAACAATATGTTGTATTACTAGGGCTGGTGTCCTGTATATGCATTAAGCCTTGTCAAGTATTAAGAGTTTGTTTTTCCCCGAAGATTTTTATATAAATGTTTTCTATTGATCCATGACTAAGCTCAATCCATGTACAAAAAATGGCACTTGGTTTATTAATATTGTCATGAGCTAGTCCTTAAAGGTAAAATTATTATCTTATGTGTTGACTGGTTAGTTAAAGCTGATTTTTTTTTTTTTCAGGAAAGTGGAAATATGGAGACTGACGTGGCAATGCTGGATGATCCACCAGAGAAAGATGAGAGCAGCAAAGACACAGAAAAAGATGCAGAGTCCTTGAATGACAACAAAGAGCTTCCCACTAAAGAGATCCCTGAACAGCTTCCAGATGGACAATGCATTGACCAAAGTGGCCAAGATGAAGCATACGCTGAAGAAGCAGGTACTGATGACTCCCAGATAGCCGAGAAAGCCTCTAAGAAATCACCTTGTAAGATGCACCAAGGGGCTGTTTTCTCTGGCAAAATACTCAGCTTCTGTTGTTCTGAATGCAAAGGTGACACAACCTACAGCCCCAATGACTTGCTAAAGCATTTTCAGGGATCTCACAAAGGCACCCTCCCCACATATCCATGTGACTTGTGCAGTTTCGTCACCAATGAGTTCTCCTCCCTTCAGCGTCATCGCATTGGGCATCGGAACCCTCAGGTCACATGTGAGATCTGCAATGATGGTGTGCAGTATTCTTTGCTATTGCTAACCAGACACTATATACTGTGTCACAGCCAAAATGGGCACTTTAACTGCGAGAAATGTGAATTCTCCACGAGAGATGCTGGCACGTTCGTACAACACATTCATCATCACAATGAGGGAAGGCACAAATGTGTGGAATGTCAGTATGTTAGTTCCTCAAGAAGGGAACTTCAGAGGCACGTTTTAGGCCATTCTGCAACCTTCCCCTTTACTTGCCACTTTTGTGGTTATGGAGCTGCACGAAAAGACTACCTTACAAAGCACATGGCTACAGCCCATTGTGAAGAGAAAGCCAGGTGGAAAATGGAAGACAAACCATGTATGACTTCCCCGCCAGGGCTCAAACTTCTGTTAAAAAAGGGTCCTGTTGCAGGAGGATCAAGAGAGCCACAGTGGATGTCAAAACTCCATACTCTTCCAGGTGTAGGTCTTTTGGATCAAAATGGGAGATTTTACAATCCTGAGAAAACATTGGAAGAAACCCAGCAGTTTCTTGAAAGAGCTGTAAGAGTCAAAAAAGAAAACAGTTTGCGGATGAACAGTGCTGTAAAGACAGAGCCACAGTGTTCACATCCTTCCTCGCCAGCCACAACCCATCCAAAACCACCAGAGACTGATACCAGCCATGGCTCAGGACTCCTCAGTCCCAACAACAACAATGGACTAACTGTTCTCATGGTCAAAAATAAAATCTCGATTCCCCCAAACTGTACCACAAAAGTCATGGGTTTCAAAATGGTAGATGGTAAAAAACATTTAGTTCTGAAAGTCATACCCACAAAGCAAGAGCCCTCGTCTCCCAGTGAGGGATCAACTGCAGTAAAAGAATCGGACTCTCAGTCAGATGACACAGCTAATGAATCTAAATATGCAGAGTTTTCTGATGATGGAGACAAATCATACAATTCCCCATGTTCGGTCATGTCTTCACCCATTGGTTCTCATCAGCCAGATTCAGTGGAATCAAGCACAGCTGGGACATTGAGTGACCTTGCAAAGGCAGTGAAGGTTGTTGATACAGATAATGACGTCGATGATGTGTTACCAGTGGAAATGGAGAGTGTTGAAGATGCAGAGCAATGTAGGAAAGGGCCAAAAACAAACTGTACTTTACAGCAGGAAAAGTGTTCAGAAGATACACCTTTTTCACCCACCTCTGAGTGTGAAAGCCCTATTTCTTTTCTGACCAAAGAGTCAAAAACTGCTGTGCATCAGTCTAATGGAGACAGTCATGCTAAGAACAGTTCGTCATGTGACAGTCCCTCAGAGTCAACCGCAGAGTTGTCACATTTGGATAAACCTTTAGATTTTAATGAGAACAGAACCCCAATTGCACATTCCAAAGTCACAGTCTCAGATTCACCCACGGGAGGCAGTACACTTTTAAAAGCACCCGGGGACACTTCTGCAACCCCACATTACACTGTGCAGACAACCACGTTGTCAAGTTCAGTTACAGACACACTTTCAGATTCATCCGAGGATGTAACCATGCCTTCACATTTAACAGAAAATGACATCTCACCTTCAGATTCGCTTGAAGAGTCAGTAATGGACTCAGAGTCAGCTCAGTCATGTTCAGTTCACAGTATGAACACATCTGTTGATGCAACCACAGACTGTGTCGCATACTCCAATTCTACTGATGATGAGCCCACACCTCCTAATAGTGATCTTATGCCTTCAGATTTAACTGTGCATGATGGAATACCTTCAGATTCCTCTGAGGGGGGTAAGGCTGCTATCTCAGATTCAGCTGAGGTCAAAGACACAGAAGATTCATTCGAGGATAAAGTCAATTCAGCAGACTTGAAAGAGGTCAAGCAAATGCCCACAGATTCAGTTCATGATGCCACATCTTCAGATTTAGTTAAGTCCACATTGTCAGACTCCCATGAAGAAAAGGAAGTACTCAATTCACTTGAGCATAATGCCATAATGCCCCCAGAGG
The DNA here is from genome assembly GCA_027475355.1 of Coilia nasus. NCBI lineage: Eukaryota > Metazoa > Chordata > Actinopteri > Clupeiformes > Engraulidae > Coilia > Coilia nasus. The sequence goes on along the minus strand of CM050210.1, from coordinate 23,234,258 downwards.
CAAATAAGGATATGAGCAAATCTGTAAATCCATTTGAGAATAATATCCCAACCTCAGAATCAGCTGAGAATAGAGATGTTCCCTTAAATTCAGCCAAGTGTGCAACTCCAGATTCAGATGAGAACAAGGTCATGCTGTCAGAATCAGTTGAGGACAAGGACACAGCTGAGGATTTCATTAAAGATATGGAAGTGCCTCTCAATTCTGTAGGCAGTACAGACAGTTCCTCAAGTTCAGATGAGGTTGGTAAGTTACCTTTAGTTTCAAATGAAACACCTAGTGCAGATGATACCAAGCACTCTGACATGGCTGATGTGACCTCACCTGCTGCTTCACCTATGAAAACCAGATCTTCATATGCAGCTGTGACCTCAGTTTCAAATAGGTCTGAGAGTGTACCTGTCATGGAGAAGACTACAGTGGCAGATGTAACTGACATTAGAAGTACAGATCATGCCTCTGAGAAGGCCATGACCTTGCCTTCTACTGTAGAGAGTCTCACAAACACCATTCTAAATGCAGTGGAGATGAGGCCTTCAAGTACAATAGAAGAGCCTGATGCCCTCCCCGATTCTACAAAGGATGATATTGTGGTCAGCGATGCAGTTAATGGAAGTCCTGTCTTTGATACCGAACCAGTGGCACTTATCACTACTAGGAACCAACCTACACTATTAGCACCAGCCCTCAATAACACAAATAGCTTTACTGAAAAGACAACATCTCCAAAACTATCTTCCACTAGCAATGTAGGCCGGAGTGACTGTGAAACGTCCAACCCTGTGCCTATCCACAAAGATGCCATTGACACAGACACCTCTCAAAATGTTAACAAGCAGATTCCATTAGGTTCCAGAGAACCACTAAAAAGCGGAGATTCAGAGACCTCTGTCTCTCATGCTAAAGACACTCAGGCCCAGTTCTCTGAAAGCATCCGCACAGTTCACATTAAATGTGTCAGTGAGAACCAAAACTTCATTACTTTCAAAAAACACCACTCTGCCAACGGCAGAGATACCAGTAAACACACAGATGAATCATCCACTGCCCAGCACCAACCTAGTACCAAGGCCTCAGAAGTTTCCTTACAGAAGGAATCTGCTCTTCCAGCAGTTGCAGAAACAGGCACAGTTTTGATAGATAGTGATGGCGAGGAGCTAAATTCTACACTCAGTTCTCCAACACAGGAGGTCTTCAGTTTCCACAACTACTCGAAGGAAACATCTGGCAGTGTTCCTGATTCAGTTTTGTCAAGTAAGCAGAGTAGAGGCCAGGCTCATGAAGCTGAGGAAGTTGATGAAGAGGACTGCAGTGATTTTAGGCTCTCTGCTGACTGGAGCTTGACACTAGACGCCTCCCCGACTCCTCCTCAAGCAAGCTGCTGTGAAGAGGAGGAAGCCGATACAAGTAAAACAGAGGTTCAGAGTTCAGATGACCCTCCCAACACAAGCACAGTTTCACTGGAGAGAGTGTCTGACAGTGACATAGAGGTGGATGAATGCATTGCTGCCATTGACGAACCATCTCACACCGTGGAGAAACAAACTGCTGTGCAAATCGCTTCGTCTGGGTCATGTGAAGTCGAGGAGGACGCCACATCTTTCAGTCAGAAGGGACCTGGGATTAAAAATAATGTGGCAGTGTTGGGCAGAATACTTGAAAAGCACTCAGATGCTATAATAAACCATCAACTTGAAAAAGAAAGAATGGGAACCCCGACTGTAGCCTATGATTCTGTAAGGCCAACAAAAACCACACTAAAAATCCTTCAGACATCAGAGGGTAAGCAGCAAATGTTTCTTCAGACTCCAGACAACCAGTATGCAGTGCCTGTTCAGCTCGCGAGTGCCCCTGGTTTTAAACTCATCACTAAGTCATCTTCATCCAAAATCAACGTATCCTATGTACAACCTGGGATTGAAAGACCAAGTAAAACAACTGGGCTCGCATTAACTTTAAGCAGTGGCAAACCTGGGGTCGGAGGTCAGACCTCTAGTGGCGGAGATAAAGCACCTTCACATTTGTCATCTCTTCAGCTGGGAACCACCAGCAGTGGGGGGCATTACCTTGTTAACGCTGCATCTTTAAAGAGTCCCATCCTCCTGTCTGGCACAGTTAAGTCTCCTACAGGAGAACAGACAACAAATCGGGCACCAACATGCTATCTGCTCCAAAGGCCACTTCCTGTTAGTCCAGTCGCTGGGAGTTCTAGACAGGACCCATCAGGGTTAAGTTCACAAACACAACAGTCATCCCGGTCAGTCTTGGCTATGCCTGTAACGCAAACAGATAAGACAAGCCCCGTTCAAACAGGCCGACATGCTTACCTCGTCAGGTACATCTCTCCTGCCAAATCAGGAATATTGCTTAATAATGCAGAGGGTAAAGCTGCAAGCTCAAACACACTTTCAAATGAAGGCGGGAAGAGTAGGATGTTCCTTAAAATTGTCAGGAGTACCAATGGCACCAGATTTCTCTCTGGTGTGCCTGGTTCCTTAGGCAAAAAGCCCATTTATTTGGCCACAGGAGCTTTACAGTCCCCATATTTTCTGATGTCATCTAACAAGTCCGTAGGTTATGTCTCAGCTGGACTGAAAGCATCAAGCTTACAGCATGGGCCCAGCCAGCAGCCAGCCCTGTTATCACAGTTATCCGATACGCAGTTGCCACAAGTGAGAGTACGAGAGGACGGTGTGATCACACATGCAAAGTCACATCACATTCTGAGTCAGTCCCGGCGCCAAAGGAAGAGGCAGAGGAAAGCCTTGTTTAATGACATGTTAGAGACTTCATCCAAAGTCAGGAGACTGTCTAGCAGATCAGAGAGGGAGGAACCGAAAGAGTGGGCTCCGGTGGCCAAGGATGTTGAAAGGACACTCAGACTCTCCCCTTTTAGTGCATTTCAGCACATTAAATGTCCCCGTCAGAACCAGCCTGTGGTGGTACTTAACCACCCAGATGCGGACATTCCTGAAGTGGTGAGCATCATGAAGTCTGTTAACAAGTTCAAAGGCGAGGTCCTTAAAGTGGCACTATCCCAAAGAACAGTCCAAGCTCTCTCTGAAGCAGGCCTCTCTGGCATCCTGAGGCCAAGGCCTAACGCGTCAAAGTCCTCCACGCCTCATGGCAGTGTGAGGGCCAGGATGTTCGGAAGCACAGTCAGGGAGAGATTCATCCTGAAACTGAAGTTGAAAAAGACAAGCAGAAACAAATATGAGGTGGTGAGGAAATCCTCATCTGGCACCTCTGCAGAGCAGTCACCCACTTTTCCCTGTTGGTTCTGCGGAAGAATATTCAACAACCAAGAGGACTGGATAGGCCATGGTCAACGTCATTTGATGGAGGCAACCAGAGATTGGAATAAGCTTTTCTAAAGCTGTTGTGGAGCCCATTGATTGGGCCAAAAGCCGTCCTTTAAAAAAACTGTACAGAGACACAGAAGTAACTTGATATTATTTCTTTTTTTGAAAGACAGATGACATCTATATTATTTTTAATCTAAATCTAAAATAGTTAAAATAGTTCACCATCCAGAAGCTTTTATTTCATATATTGGTATAGAAAAGAGTGTGGTACCTAAAACTCCTGTATTTGTATATAATCCCTTGTATATTTAAAATTTAAACATTTGTGTTTGTATAGATGCGAACTGTGAAAACTGGACACACTGTTTGTCAACAGTGTGCAAACTAAGAGATCACTGGTATAAAGAAAGGGTGCTGTCTGTCACTTTAAAGCAGACTATTCACAAATTACTCAGGTGATTTCATAATCTCTGAATGATCCAGTTTGTGTACTTTTTCCTTTAACTGCATTGAGAAAAAATATAAAAGTAATTGTAGTTTGTAAATGTTGTTTAAATTGATTTTTGCCCATACAATGTTGACAGACGAGAGATCCAAGATTACCTCTATGTTGACATTTTTAAATTGTTATATAATTTGATGTGTGTCCCATCTCTTTTGATTCTATATTTTAAATGAACCATAAGAGCATTTCTGTGGTTTATTTGTCCTGATTTATGGAGAAGAAATGACTAAGAAACTAAACGCTTTTCCTGTGGAAACAGACAGTTGTACACATTTATGCCCAAAAAATAATTTTACCAATTTTACACTGTATTTGAATATATTTCCTGAGGGTTTTTTATGTGTTTGTTGGTGCCATGCATCTACGTTGAAAAAACCTTCACATGGGCCCAGTGTCATATAAAAGTAGCAATATACAATTTTAGCATTGTTTTAACCTTTTATTTTATTTTTACTTTGAAGTCACATCTATGTCTCAATTCTTTTTTAAAATATTGAAAGCTCTTGCTCTTTTTTTTATTTTCCTGTTTTTTGCAAGAGGAGCTAGCAGTGGAGTGAGTTCAAGAGAACATTCTCAGATGCACATTGTACAATAAACCTCATGGGGCCCACCAAACACTAACTGCTAGGTTGCTTTTTTGTATATCTCAGTGCCTCGAAATCATTCAGGCTGGGCTGGATGTAAATATGTGATACTGTATGTTTGACGCCAGCTAAACAGATGTTGAATACAGGTTGAATGATATTCTGGCATTGTTTGGAAGTAAAACGCCACGTCCCTATAGTTACTCATAACAATTTACTGTTTTCCTGATCATGTTAATGCTGCAGCGGTCATCTCCGTGGTTCTGTCATTTCCAGAGATGTTCAGCTGTAAGGTGGTGTGTGATTGTGGGCTTTCTCAGGATATACCTGTTTTTTTGTTTTTTTGTTTTTGATCATGACAAGGTGCGTTGTTTGTTGAAAAAACAAAACTTCATATGGTTACTTTCATGTAGCACATCAAGACTATTTCAGTTGGCATTCTAACTTGTCATAAACCTAAAAAATAGAATTATTAGAACTATTAATGTTATTAAAATACACCTTTTACCTAATGAAAACTGTTGAATTTACCCAGAATTGGGGGAATTTTTTTGCTTTTCAAAAGATGTATGTGCTTGATCTTGGAAATAAATAGTTTTTTTTAATAGTAGAAGAACATTATATACATTGGGTCTTAATTTTGCAGCCCCAACTTGCCAATATAAAAAACAGTCACTCCATGCTGTACCTCTTGGTTCAGCCTGCATTTGCTCTTTTTTGGATGTCTGAATGGATGCCCTTTGTGCTGAAATATTAAATGTGAAATTCTGGAACATTTACCACTACTTGTTTGCAAATCTCGCTCAAGCAGAGACCGGTGATTTTACATGATCCGTAACACAAGTTAGCAGTGCTCATAGAAAGACATTGTGGGTTGAGCTGAGAAAATAACGACCATGCACCATTTGTAGCAATGAATAATTGTCTGTCAGTACATTTTTTATTTATTCTGTATGCTTAATATAATTACTGGGACAAGGTAGCGGTCATGTTATTCACAATGCATTTTTAATTCTTTTTTTCCTTTCTTTCCGTTACCATGTATGTGTTCATTTTGAATCTGCTGACAATCACTGTAACTGACCGTTCATGTACTGTACTGTTGGCTTGCATACCTTGCAGATATTATCAGAGGTCCCCAGGTTGACCCATTAACCCTCTTCTGATATACCTTTGTATACAGCTCTGCACTCGGCGCCCAGACAAACCAAAATGACACAAGAAAAACATAACAGTTCATGTAAGGTTGCTGAAATTCATTGTGGTCTGAGAAACAAGTTTATTTTTGTAAACAAAGTGCCTAAAATGTGATGCACCAGGTTGACACTATTGTACTGTAGTAAATCTCCTCTTGCAGTTCTCTCCTCATTAAATGTAAATACTTTGAAGTGTCCAGAGAAATTGTTTGTGTATCACTGAGCGTTTTTTCTTCAGGATATAGTACATATAACATGTAAACATGAATCTATATTCCAGACACTGAAATGAGTACATGCTAAAGACTGTCAGGGGGGAAAATAGCATTTTAAAGTACAGAATGTATTACCACATTTTTTCTTTAGATGGCAGCACAGCATTGGTATCAGGCAGGCGCTCTCAGTGGATTCATAATCATAGCTGTAACCTGCCTTTGTCGCTACTTCCTTTGCTCTATGGAAAAGATGAGACAGGAACAGCTGTATGCACAGCATAGAATAAAATAAAGACTTAATATGTTAATACCCACACACTATAGATGATGAATAACATACACTGTTAAAAAGGATCACTGTTTTTTATTATTTTCATGGGCGCATAGGCACAGCCTCATATTCCACTGTTAAGTCCCTTGCTGATTTTTTTTTATAGAGATTGTATTTGTATTTTGCTTAGACAGTGAAGACACAATTGCTTACATCCAGGGAAATGTCTTCCTTCATAAAGTTCTGACTCCATTTTGTCAGCAAAGAGGAAGGCCGTATGCTTTTTTGTTTTTTAGTTATTTTTACACTTCACAGTGATGGCTGACAAACCTGACGCAGTGTAAAGGCTTGGTCCTCTGTACTTCACCTTAAATCCTTGTCCACTGAACTTGTAAATGCTGTTGGTTAAATGAGGTGTTAGAGCAGAGAGGAAAAAAAGAAATGTACAATTAACATATGATACTTGTAATCACCAAAGCAAGATGAAATGCTGTGCGGTGGGTGTGAACAGCAATGCCAAATCATTTCATGTGATTGACAGATCGGGTTCAGTCAGGTGACTTCACGGCCTGGACCGTGTGCTTTGCGATGAGGGCAGGCGAGCAGGTTTGACATGGCCATCAAATGAGAAGACAGGAATGTGCTGCATTTAAATAGGTCAGGCTCATACAAGAGCTGTCTTTGGACTGCTTATGACTTCATGCCACAGAAGTGGTTCAGGCCGTAGATTTGCCTAGGGGAGGAGGGAAGAGTCGGGTGGGAGTGCTATGCTGTCTGTCTTAGTGTGTGTGTGTGTGTGTTGGGTAAACTGGGGTGGGAATAGTGTGTGTGTTGGGGGTGGATGACTTTTTCAATGGAAATTGAAGCGTTAACATGGAGATATAGAGGGAAAAAAGGAGGACTGTTGGAGAAAGAACAAGGCAGGGAGAGAGAGCTGGTGAATTGTGGTGGATTGGGGCATGCAACTTGAGCAATACTGCAGCACAGTATGGAAATTGCAAACAAGGGAAGTCACAACAATTATTTCCACATAAAATGGCTGCAGCCAGACTAAATAATGTATTACACTGAGCGAGTCCCACTGAATGAAAAAAGACACGACCCTCTGTTATTTCCTTATTTAATTTCTCTTCCTCACTCCAGACCACCCTCCCCATGCTCATTACTTCCTTACCACCTTATTGTCTAAAGTATGGCACACAGTCTTGTGGCTGTTTTATTAAAGGTTAGGGGCGAAAGAGAAATTTATGCCCCACCATGAGTAATTAGCCTTGATTGGTATTGCTCAAAACTAATATCACATGGAACAGTCATATTCATCATTAGAGGTCACATGGTATGCACTAAGTGTGTGTGTGAGTGGTATGCACTAAGTGTGTGTCTGTGTGTGTGTAAGTTTCAGTAATTAATTAAAGAGATCCAGATGGAGGCTTCTCTTGATTGAAGTCACAAAGGGCCATGATTTATGGTGACTAATGACAGTGACATTTCAAACACGGGGGAAAAATGTCCAAACACAGTCAAAAAAAAACCTGACTTGCATTCTGAATGAAGACATGGCTGTTAAACAAATTGTGGCAATCATCTGTTGCGTGCAAAACGAGTCATCCCCCTCAGCTGACACCCCAACCCTGTGTCTCAGCCTGCCTCTCTCTCTCTCTCTCTCTCTCTCTCTCTCTCTCTCTCTCTCTCTCTCTCTCACTCTCGCTCTCTCACTCTCTCTATTTCTTTCTTCCCTGCCTAATGGCTTCTGCCAACTGACACTTGATGTTGTGTTATCTGTCCATAACAACTCTGCATACACCGCAAATAAGCCAGGTCAGATCAACATGCCCAAAATAAATATGTTAAAGCATTTAAGTAAATGATAAGACCAAAGCAGAAGTAACTGTATCTATTATCTATTATAAGTAACTATTTCTATTATATTTCTATGCATACCGTATATTGCCTTAGCCCTAGCTGATGTATTTTTTTCAGTAAATGCAGGGAGGGAAGGGCAGGCATTGTATAAAATGCTGAGTGAGAGGAAAGAATATGGAAATGGATTCTGAAGGTGAACCCTATGCTGTTTGGGGATTGCCTCTTTCTTTAGCTGTCTGTGTGTGAATTTGAAAAAAGTAGGGGTCCAGTCCCAACCAAAGTCAGTTTTGTTGCTATGTGAAGATCAAGGTCGTGCATTAGGGATACATTAAAACATAGTTTCCTATCTGTAGTGAAGTTTCTAAGCCATTTGTAAAAATATATATTTACAGTAATTATTAGTTCAGAAAAAAATGTCAATTAAATGATCTTGTAATTTTTACAGGGTTGTATACCAGTGTTAAGTAGTGTAATCTATAAACTTTGCTTTTTTTAAAATATAATGTGTGTTTGTGTGCAGTATGGAATGTTAAATACTAATTATAAATATTAAATTATCGTGAGATATGATTGAATTGGGCACACATTAGCTATCTGTGCGCTGTTATCACAAACATGGGCTGGCACAGTGGTTTGAAACAGACTGCCAAAGCGGAGTCTGAAGGTCACGGTGTAATAACATTTGGACAGATCCAGGCAGAGGCGTTGCAGCAAATCTCATGTCTGAATACTCTAAATACGGTTGTATGTCCAAGATTTCCCACTCTCCCGACGTCTGGGGAGCCATCTAATCAGGATTCCGGCACAGGCAGCTCAGCCCATGCAAATCCCCTCGCAGAAATTGTAAGAGGAGCGTAAAGCCATCGTGCAAACAGGACACAAAAAAACGTGTTAGCGATGGTGAGCTCAACCTTGACACGTCAGAGTGGCAATTGTGTACGGTGGTTATTACATTTGTTTTGTATGACTCTCTGTCTCTCTGCAGAAACCTACATAGTTGCCCAAAAGGTCATAAATGGTTTCCACCTGAGAACAGTGTGTATTTATTGTCCATTCTTCTCCTCATCCTTCTCCTCTACCTCTTTATTGTTTTGTTCTTCAGTACCTTTTATTGCTCTGGGTCTGGAGACCTGCAGTACTTACGGTCTAAGAAGTTTTTGCTACCCGTCAACTGGTCAAAGGTGAGGTTCCTGCTGTGCTATACAGTCCTCCCTGTTATTGAAGAGGCTAAACTAGAAGTGTGTGTAGCTGGAGCCTCCTGTGGGCTTTGCGGATTAGAGTGGTCTCCAGTGCGGGCAAGGGCAGAGAGAGGAATGCAATGGCATGAGATGATGCGATGAGATCTGAAGGTGCTCATCTCCATGGAATATTTAACCGACTGCAGCAAACACTAATGCCCATCCTCTGCGCTCTCTCTCTCTCTCTCTCTCTCTCTCTCTCTCTCTCTCTTTCTTTCCTTTTATGTCCTTTCCTTTTCTTCTTTCAAGTCCTTTACTGCTTTACTCTTGTGTGTTTTCCTCCCCTCTCTTTCTGTTTCCCTTTCCTCTTCATCTCTCTCCCTTTCTTAAACTAATTTTTCCCCATTTCCATTCATTCAGCCTTTGGCTCAGTTCTGTACCTAGAGTGGATTTTGCTGTATGCATTTTACTCACTGTAGCCCTCCATCTCCATGTCCTGGGCCAGTCTTTGGGGTATTTCATTTCCCCTTAATTTCAGCTCCATTTGGTTCTGTTTACTATCATGTCTCATTTAAAGCTGCGTACACAGACATATGTGAACATGAGGAGGTGTTTCTATCCAAGGCGTAAGTGTGTCCCCATTTAACACTGCGTCGGAGGTCCAGCTTCTACCCAACGTCTACTTCCTGATACTCAAGGTGTGACCACGTAAACACTGACTAAAACACTTAAGAGAAAATTCTACCTGACAAATCTGTCCTCCATCACAAACGGAGCCACTCTGTTCCCTGACTCTGTCTCGTTTGCTTTCTCTCTCTTTCTTCCTCTCTGTCTCTCTCTCCCCTGTACCCCTTTTTCCCCTTGCACTGTCTTCCACCACCCAGACACACACACAATCTCTCCCTGTTTCACCTCCCTCTATCTTTTACCCTCTCTATCTCTGTCGTGCAGCCTATCTCTCAGCCTCATTCTCCCTCACACCTTCCTCTCTCTGTCTGTCTCTGTCTCCCTCTCTCTCTCTCCCTTTCTGTCACGCTCTCTCTCTCTCTCTCTCTCTCTCTCTGTCTCCCTCTCTCTGTCTCCCTCTCTCTCTCGCTCTTCCTCTCTCTGTCTCCCTCTCTCTGTCTCCCTCTCTCTCTCTCCCTTTCTGTCACGCTCTCTCTCTCGCTCTTCCTCTCTCTCTCTCCCTCTCTCTCTCTCCCTTTCTGTCACGCTCTCTCTCTCTCTCTCTCTCGCTCTCTCTCTCTCCCTCTCTCTGTCTTCCTCTCTCTCTCCCTCTCTCTCTCTCTCTGTCTCTCACTCTCTCCTCCTCCTCATCTCCCCTACTCCCCTGCTTCCTGCAGCATGGCGGTGGTTGATGTCAGAGTCCTTGACAAAGGGATCAGCTGCACAGAGGGGGCTGATGAATAAACAATCGGCCCCGAGCCCCTCAGCCCTGGAGCCCAGCGACGACGACGACAACGGCATCCACCCCCCACCAAACACACACACACACACACACACACACACACAAAGCAATAACCACCGTTAACATTTTACACACATATAAAACCTGCTCATACACATACTAACGTACATGCACACTACTGTGACATTTAATGCACACGCGTTGTGCATGCACAGCTCTAGACATACACACCCTGGTGCATACAAACGTGCCTATTAACTGACACATGTATGGTTATCTATTTGTGCATGCAGAGTAAGCCTTTGCACCCATGCACATGCAGTCAGATATGACCTGACCTCAATAAAACAAAGCAACGGTTCTACACACAGGACCCATACCAAGATATACGTCGACCTAAAACTCACATAATACTGCACTGATTCTGGGTCATCCTTCAACACAAGCATCATTAATGCATTATATTAACGGTAAGCAATGTTTTTATTTTTATATACAATTTCTTGTTCAAACTCACTTCTTTTCCCTGTGGATCCACTTAATGCATAACTGACTGTGGTCTTTTAAAAAACACTACACCTACAGTAGCAGCAAATAGTGGGAGAGTGATCTGACAAGGAAGAATGGCAGTGAGAGAAGCACACTGACTGGATTCATGCTGAATATTCTAGAAGCTACATCAGAAAGTCTCTAAAGGGGCAACCTCTGACAGCCATGGCTAGTCTATTGACAACAGTAAAAAAAATGTGTGTGAATGTGAATCAAGGCTAGGGAATCAAGTCTAGAGAGAGGCCTTTAATTTACACAGATAAAGCTGTAACCCGTGTAGATGCATGTTGCATTATAGAGCTTATGTCTTTTTGTGTCAAATCTGTTGGCAAATTTGTAAGAAATTGCCTTGATATTTTTCAGTAAAACTTTCAAGGTCTTTTCCCTTTTGCCTGGCCTGAGAAAACAGTGCTTGTGTGGTGCTGAACACTGGAAGTATCTGACTAGATTAAGTGCAGAACCAGTGTATTGCAAGAGATAAACACCATTTTGCCATCAGCTTCCATATTACAATTCCAGAGTTAACTGCATAGGAATGTGTCTGTTTTGTGGCTCTGGAACTGCCTGAAACAAAATTCAGATTCATGACTGACGTCTCTGTAGAACAGTAAATAAGAACATCTCAGACTCTCAGTTCAGTGTCATCCATAGAGGGATATCGACAAAGACACTGTACTTCAGTGTAAGTCATTGAATGCATGTCTGAAAGCATATGAAAGTGTCTTAAAAAGGAATGGTTGAGAGGAAGTTAAAATCCTAGTCTGTCTGATCATGTTCACAGATATGTAACCTATGCAAGGATTTATTTTAATACTTTTTATATCTATCAATACTTGGATTAGGAAATAGTCTGTTGTATTTCAATGTATTACTTGGTTGTAAGCACAGTGACAAAACAAGACAAGAAATTGTCAAAATCAGAGTTGTATAAAGGCTTTCATAATGCACCTTTCTTACGTTTCTTTTTATTGAGGTTTTCATAGTGATGTTTTGAGATTATCTTAATATGTAGTCTGTAGAGTCTGTGCTTTGATGGCTTTAAAGTGGCCACTTAATGGAAAGTTTGTCTTAAATTGGCAGTACAATTGTCTGCAGATGACTGATCTAGTTTTGTGATTGTAATTGCAGAATTGTTCTTGTGCAATCATTTCGGCCTTGGTGACTTGTGCAAAAGCATTTGGGAATTTTGGCCCAAAGGAAACATTCACTCTTTCTGACAGATTCAAGGTAATTGCACAATCACTTGAGTCTGTGTATTTGCATGTTTCTTGTCATAGAAAATACCACTATTTCTGAGTGCCAAAGCCACATCGAGGAGTTTCAGTCCAAAACCATCAAGCTTATTACAGCAGATGTGACAATAGCACAATGGGAAATGTGTCTGTCCCATTCATCCAGGTCATGGTAATCACAGGTGTTGAGTTGTAAGGCAACTAGACTTATTAGACTAAAGACATTTCACATCTCATCTAAAAGACTTCTCCAGCTCTAAGTATACTGACAGTAGCGGATTTAACCTCTTGTGGGGATGCTGAGGGGTGGACCTGTGACCTGTTGATCACACCCCTTGTCACATGACTTAAGGGCACGGCACAAGTTCAAGGTGTGGATCACACCTCTTGTCCTGCACCTCAGGGTCACATGACCCTAAGTGTGAATTATGGTCACCTGATTCAAGGCGTGAAAACTCCTTAAGGTGTGAGAGGCCCTTAAAATCTTTAGAGGAGAGCTCTCAAGGCTGCATAGTAGTGGCTGATGAATGATGAAATGATGAGCTTTTCTGATGAGAGGTGAAACACCTTCAAGTTGAAAAGAACTCCAGTTATCGTATTGCTTAAGTCTTTGGAGCACAATGGGTGTTTACTTCAGCTGGCTAACACGCTAACTGGCATGTCTTCAGGGACACCAAATGACGGTAAAGTTAGGATGAGTCTAAGGGCCCAGCACTCACAGGTTGAGGACACTATGTATGTTATTACTAATGATAAGGGGGGGGGGGGGGAAACTGTACTCTTTCACAGGGTTCAAAATTTTGAGTGGCATCACAGCACATCTTAACTGGGCTGTGAAAGCTTTTCTTCTTCTTTCACAGGGTGGTTTCTTTTTGCTCAAAATGTGTCAAGTTGGCACCAAACTGCTGTTAATAACACTGCATTCACTGCAGGGAAATCTTTGTTAAATAATTATAAATCACTTTTCATGTATCTGACAATATTATAGGTAAGCACAGAGGGAACAACTAGACAATCGTCTGCATGGTGATCAAAGACATTTATTTTGGAAACGGTGTTAACTGTTAAAAAAATAGTAAAATTAATCAGAGAGAAAAAAATCATGTGAATTGGGTCATGGGGCCGATGTCAGGCTAATTTTAGGTCATTCCTCTCTGCTGTTCACACCAATTTGGGAGAGGGAGGGCAGTAGTGCACAGAGGCACAGAAAGACATGGCAATCATCCCAAATGATGTGGAAAACACTAGAACACATTTGTGTGCAGAGCACTCTACAACCCCATTTACTGAAAAAGGTCCTTGGACTCATCCCTAAAGATTCTGCTTGGAGGCTGAATAAAGTTGACTTCTCAAAAAACAAGCTTTGACGAAGCTTATTCTTCTTTAAGGGGCCCTTCTTAGCAAAGCCAATCATGGTGCTGTAGTTCTTGTTGTTTGTATGAAATAACACGGGCGGCAAGGATGCCAAACGGAGCCATTTAGGAGGCTGAGAGTGATGCACTGTGGGACTGCAGGCTGGGCTGACTCATCGCACGTTTGGCCTTCACTTCAGCACGAATCTCCCAATGAAACTGGCAATGGTGGAGAGGAGAGAGAGATAATGGTGAGTTACTGTGTGCAATTATTTTATGTACAGCAAAGCCCAGCGTCAATGTCTTGTGAGTGAATGAATGAATGTTTCACACGAATGTCCCTGAGCTCACAATCACAATAATAATGAAAACAAACTCTTGGGTAAGTAAGGATTTTTCTCCCTATAACAATAAATTGAGGCAGTATTAAGATGGTGTCTTTCACGATAACACATCAACATGATCCCACAGGTAAGACCCAAGTGAAAGCCGACTGCAGGTTGGGATATTGATCATGTTCAAATTACTGCTTACAACTCTGCCTTTTTTGTTACTGTCTTTGCCAAAGTCTATCCTGTGAATCCTTGACATGGCTTTCTTTGATCCCCCTGTTGAGCAGTGCATCACACCTCTACAACAGATATTGAGAATTCATTGAAAAAGGCTGAAAAGACAGGTTTCCATTCAAAGAATTTGCCCAAAAATACTGTATGTTTAATCCATCTGCACTGACACAGCAGACAGAAAGAGAGACAGAGAAAATGAGAGAGAGAAAGAGGTTGACAATGATTTATGAAAAACAATCACCAATATATGTAGCAAAACCAAACAAATGGTCCATCCATCAAGTGAACCAAAAGACAAATAGCCATACACGTATAGCTCTGCATGCTATTTCAGGAGGCTGTGTCCTTGAATAGCTTGTAAAAAGAAGGGGAAACATTTGTGGTGTTTGGGGAGATGAAGTAATGCATGCTTATTCTCTTTTTCTGGAATCATCTGTCAGCACTGCACCAATGTCAAGGGTGCGCTGAAGCTTTCCTTGAATGTGCACTTGTGTTTTTTAAAATGAGTAAAACTGAGTGGCTACATTGAAGGAGAGAAAGCGTGTGGACTGGACAGAGGAGGTCACACACACGCACACACGCGCACACACACACACAGCACACAAAGCTTGTGCAACACATGCATAGATGAGACCTTCAGCTTCAGAGGTATGTGTGGGTGCTTAATCTCACGTCAGTATTTAATCCCTGTTTTTACACCCACAGATAAATAGTAGATAATTCACTACTTGTTCTGATTGGGAAAACATGAAATATTCACTAGTGCTGGTGCGGTGGATCTTCCTCAGAAAAATGAAACATGAAGGAGGGATAAAGCTTTTTAAAACAATACCACATTAGATGAATCACATGGAATATGTCTCATTATTCTGAAAAGAGGTCTTGTGAGGATTGTATGGGTAAAATCACGCATGTAACACATGCACGTATGTATGTATATACACAAACAAACTACACATACTTATTAGCACACATACACACGCACAGACACACACACACACACACACTTACACACACAGATGATTGCACATATGTATAATCATTTACACATTCAAACTTGTACAAAAATCTTTTGCATTTTCACCTCACTATAAAAATATTACAAATTAAACATGGACATCTTCTGCATGTGCATTGCCTCTTGATTGCAAAAAAATACGAATTATTCAATATGTGTAAACAGATTGGACCAAAAAAACAATGTTAAACATACATAATACCCTGAATGTAAAATGAAAACTAAAATATGAGAAAAGGGAATGTACAAAGGCATATTTTATAGGATCCAAGAGGTTCTGGTCCACTGTACGTTACAGAGGATGAGTGCAAAGAGTATGGTGGAGAAGTGAGTAAACACTATGGAACAGAAGGAGGAGATTCACAGCGAAAACGGACTACACAGTAGTTTAGCTCAGGAGGAGTGAGAGACGTCCTTGTGACAGCCCTGGGACTACACAGTAGTTTGGTTTTAGGAGGGTGGGGGGGCAAGGGTAACCCACAGGGCTGGGGTAGAGAAGGGTAACATTTCCAGCCTCAAAAGGGACTGAATAGGGGAATAGGGGTTTGTTCCAGAATGAAGGTGGGCAAAAGTAGGGGGCAGGGATGTGTGAGTGTGTGTAGGGCTGGGGATGGTTGTTCTACACAGTGGTTTCATTTTTCCAGGGCCCAGTCCTTATGTTTCCTGTGGAGTCCGAGCTGAACATGTAGTCCTCGTGGAGGCTGCCGTTGCGGCTCAGCGTGCCACGCCGGCTAAGCGTCCCCTTGCGGCCCAGCGTGGCCGTGCCCTGGGGGCAGGACAGCGAGGCTCGCGGCGGTGGCGGTGGCAAATCTATATGCACCAGGGCCGCCGCCGTCCCCTCCTCATCCTTGTCGGCCCCCATCTTGGGGCCCCCGTACATAGCGGAGGAAGTCCCCAGCTCCTCCAGCTCGTCGCCGCCCTGGGAGGGTCCGAACGGGTCGCTCCCGGCGCAGCAGACGCTGCCGAACGGGTCGGCCTTGGCGCAGCAGGCGTGCCGGTGGCACACATGGGTGTCCTGCTGGCTCACGCTGTCCAGGCAGGCCAGCTGGCTGTCCAGGCAGGAGGAGTGGCAGGAGGCGGCCAGGCCTTCGTGCAGGCTGCTGTGGCAGGCGGCCAGGTGGGGCTCCAGCAGCGGGCTGGGGCTGCGGCATCGCAGCTGGTTGTCCGGGTGCGGGCTGTGGCAGCTGAGCTGGCTGCCGCGGTGCGGCCCCGTGTGCAGCTCCAGGTGCGCGGTGCTGTGCGGGCTGTCCAGCAGGTGCGAGCCACCCGTGGTGCTGTGCACGCTGCCGTCCAGGCTGGTGGAGGCCATGTGGTAGGCGTAGTCGCGCAGCGAGGGCCGCGGCCGGTTGAAGGAGCGCGACTTAGTCCTGTCCTTCAGGCAGCTCTGCAGGGGCAGTGTGGGCCGCGGCAGCTCGTCCGGGAGCGACTGCGGCCGCGGGGATCGCTCCAGGAGCGGAGAGACGGCAGCAGACCCATGCAGCACTGCACAGCAGGGCCCCACGTGGTTCTGGGTGGAGGGCCCCACGGGCAGTGGGCTCAGCTTGCAGTGGCTGGAGGATGGGTGGAGGTGCGGGGACAACAGGCTCTTGCCCGGGCATGGCGAGTCCATGTGGCAGTGGATCTGGGTCTGGGGCGAGTGGCTGTGGTTCTGGTGGTTTGGCGCCTGGCTCACGTTGGTGTTGCTTTGCCCTCTGGATGCGGCCACTGCTGCTGCCGCCGCCGCGTCTCCGTTGACGTCCATGGTGGGCTTGGAGGACGGGCAGCACGCCCACCAGCGGTGCCAGATGTCATCGCGCTTGGCGCAGTGCTGGATGAGCAGGAACAGGCCCAGCGTGACAGAGAAGGCACCGTACAGGCAGCTGAAGATCATGTCCAGGAAGTGGCCCTGCGACACGGCCAGGGCGCCAAACGCCCACGTGGCCAGGAACAGGAAGAGGGTGAAGGCGGTGGCTCGCAGCTGGGCCTTGAAGGAGTGCTCGTTGGCCAGCATGGAGGCGGTGATGGCCGAGCAGCCTGGGTGGTGGTGGTGATGGTGGTGGTGGTGGTGGTGGATGGGACCCTCCTCGATGCCCGGTTCCCCGGGCGAGTGCTCGTGGCAGTGGTGGTGGTGGTGGTGGCCCATGTCGGCGGTGGCCAGGCGCTGCTGCTCCTCCGTCATGGCCTTCAGCTCGTACTTGCGCTCCGGGTGGCGCTTCAGCTGCACGTACGTCACCAGGAAGTAGATGCAGATGATGAGCACCAGGATGCTGGTGGGGCCGTAGAAGCCCCCCAGGCTGGGCTCCCACGCCATCCAGCAACTACGCATGGAGGAAATGCATGGAGTATAGAGATATGAGAGGAGAGAGAGAAGGAGAGAGAGAGAGAGGAGTATAGAGAAAGGGGTGGAGAGAGAGAGGAGTATAGAGAAACGGGTGGAGAGAGAGAGGAGCAGAGAGAGAGAGGAGTATAGAGATAGGAGTGGAGAGAGAGAAGGAGAGAGAGAGAGAGGAGTATAGAGAAAGGGGTGGAGAGAGAGAGGAGCAGAGAGGTTAGAAAACATTTTCAGAGAATGGTTGTCTTCCTGTTCTGTTTTAGTTTATTCATGCAACTTATTTGTATTTATTTTTTCATGGAGACATTCAACCTGCCAAGAAATAAAAGATGGGAATAGCCTATATGGCCTACTGTATATAGCCTTTATGGCTGCAATCTTTGTATATTTACATTGCTTTTAATGTTTAATAATATATGCTGTTCTTGTTTTAAATCAGTTAACTTCTACGTTAAAATGAAAAAGAAGACAATTATAAATCGGTTGCTAAAATACATTTTTATAAGAAATTAATAAATCAATTTAGCAAAAGAGACAATATAAGTCAATTACTTAATCAATTGTGTTCACAGTGCATCAGCATCATAATGCTGCATAATTCCAGTACATTTTACAGAGATTTAATAAACAAACACACAAATTAAAGCATTAAATGCAGAGACAATGTACAGATAAATCATGTACAAGTAGATTAAAAAGCTGAAAGAATGAAGAGCTATGTGAGATAAAGAATAGAGGAACATGGAGGGGGAAGAGGAAGAAGAGGAAAAGGAAAGATATTGGACATATGGATTAGGCAGAGTGAAAAATAGGTGAGGCAGATACAGTGAGAGAAAGAAAGGTGACAGGGGAGGTGAGGCAAGGCGAAGGGGAGCAGAAATATCCAATGTGAAGAGAAGGGTAGCATAAGAATATAACAGAAGAAACAGTCCACAGGTGAGCAGGAGAAAAATAGAAGAATAGGGAGGAGACAGCAGAGGCACAGAGGAGGTGGGGGTGGGGGGGGGGGTGGATAAGAAGGGAAGAGGGAGGGTGGGGGGAGGGGAAAGAGAGGAGAGGAGAGAGATGAGATGAGAAGGGACTACAATTACGCTTGACCGTTTCATTATTTTCCCTCCTTCGCTAATCAGCGAGCCTACACGGTAATTTTATGCCATCAATTAAGACATGTCCCACAGAATCAATGTGATCGCCATTAAGTTGTTACGGGGCTTAACGTAAAACACGAATGACCCACATATCACACAGTAAAAGACATTATTTTTTACAGAGGATGGGGGGAAAAGCAAACATTAAAAAAACATGTTATTAAAAATGTATTATTTTATTTTCATTCACATGCACCACTGCACTGATAATAATGCACCATCCCCCTCACGGTTATCAGGCTTTAAGTAAATGTCAAAAGGAGTGAAGGATGACGAAAGGGCCATGGCACAAAATCGATGGTCGCATGATTAAGCCTAAATTTGTGACCCCTGGAGAATTCTGGGGTGTTGGAGGTACTCACTAGGGCGCGTCGTCTCTGCTCCCGTAGTTGTCAAGGCTAACTGCAGCGGTGACCCCCACGATAATCGACGGGACCCCAACACTCACCAAATAAAATCTACAAAGAAAGAAAAAAGAGGACGGGAAAGAAAGACAGAGAGAAAAAAATGTGATGAAAGAGGACATTTTGTACAGCAGGAAAACAGGGTGTGAAAATGGAATCAGTCAGATCGGGCCATATGGAAAGCAAAAGAGAATTCTGTATAATTCTGTAATAAGTACATTTGATCTGTCCCCAACATACCCCAATGTCCCGCCCCTTCTCTTTGATGAGTGACAGCTGAAGCGGCCATGCATCATTCCAGCACCTGCTGCTGTTGCCCTTGGTTACTCCATGTCACCCTATCTTTGCCTGGCTGCAATTTTCTGTTGTTTTCCGTTATTTTTTTGCCTGTTGCCTGTTTCTCTTTTACTTCCTGTTGTTTTACCAAACCTGTTCATCAAAACCCTATCTCAGCCTTTACCTTGTCACTCAGTTCTTCCACGCCTTTGATCGCAAGTCAGGACATCAAATCAAACGCTGAAACTGTGTCACTACTGGTAAATGACAGACATCAGTAAACACATGGGCAAACGGGTTTGTATAAATTATGACTGAACGTCTGGTTGAAAAACTGAAATGAACTTATTTGAGGTTTCCAAATGTTGGCGGTGATCCTATGTTCGTCTTTGAAGATTTGAAGAGTTCTAGAGCATCTTCCCACATGTTTGGGAAAAAAACCTCAAAGGACTATTTTTGCAAGTCCCATACTTTCAAAATAGAACCACCGCATCTCCTTATTCTGTTGATCTTTAGCTGCAGCTGTGAGGTGGAGGTTAACACCAGAAACGCTTTTAAAAGAAAAGGAAAAATATTGAAAAAAAAAATAAAAACCTTAACACTCATCTCTCCAAATATTTCCAAATCCTTGCCAAATCAAAGGTTGTATAAATCCCAAATGACGGTCACATACTAGTCTTTGCCTTTCTGAGTCGATCAACCATAGTAACATGTAGTCCTGGCAGCTTACACAAGTACTGTGGGTTTGGAGCGCTGCTGAGGTGCTGGGTCTCTCTCCTGGGGAGCTGGGGGGGCTTTTGACACCTCTCTGCACAGATTGCGGGCGGTAAACGTTAGCCACATCATTGTGGAGAGCGAGGAGTAGTGCAGAATTACACCCACCTACAAGGGAATGGAGAGAGAGGTATTAACCACATATACACAACACATACAGTACACACACACAAATACACACACACACACACACACGCACACACACACACACATGCACACACACTTATCTCACATACACATACAGTATACGTGCATTTGTGTCCACACCACACTGCTGGCTAAGCTCATGATAACCACCTTTGGAACTGTTCTATTTCTGAAATAGGTTTCCATTTGCCGAGGACTTTAAGTGCTGCTAATGCCTGAGCAACAGATACACACAGATATTAAATTCTCTCACATACACACACACACACACACACACACACACACACATACGCATGTACACACACACACATACAAACACACATACAGTACGCATGCACATAGACACACACATGTACACACACAGTGGAGCGTATCCCCAGGATTAGGCAGAGAACATGAACAGATGCATATGACAGATATCTTTGCAAATATTGTAAGCCTTGAGAAATGTGTACTTTCGGAAATAGTCAAATTGTCAAATATTTTAAACACCAAAATGCTTGTGTGTTCAAACACACACACACACACACACACACACACACACACACACACACACACACACACAAAGAAGAGGGTTCTGTGCCGCCTCAGCTCCTGTGAAACAAAGAGCCGTCAAGCGTGACTTCTTCACCACTGCCATTGCTGTGTCCCAGTGCTTGACGTGTTTGCCTAAAGAGAATTTCACACACACACACACACACACACACACACACACACACACACACACACACACACACACACAAGCACGCACAGCAATCTCTGTCTCTGTAACATACACACACCACACACACACAAAGACAATTTCACACACACACACACACACACAC
The DNA here is from genome assembly GCA_027475355.1 of Coilia nasus. Classification (NCBI taxonomy): domain Eukaryota; kingdom Metazoa; phylum Chordata; class Actinopteri; order Clupeiformes; family Engraulidae; genus Coilia; species Coilia nasus. The sequence goes on along the minus strand of CM050210.1, from coordinate 23,213,129 downwards.
ACACACACACACACACACACACACACACACACACACACACACACACACTTGTTCTCATAAACAACCACACATACACACAGAGCTACATAACCACATGTAGCACACACACACATACACACACACACACACACCCAGGTAATCCTCCTTGGACAGCGGGGTTGTGCAAGTGTCCCATTCGCCTGGCTGCACGCAGCTCTTTTTTTTTTTACCCACAAACCCTTTCACTCTCAGTGATAACCAATCCCCACTGGTGGCTGCCTGAAGACATCATGCATGCGCACAGTCACTTAGACACATGTACACAAATACACACACACACACACACACACACACACACACACACATCATGCATACATGCACAGGTGCATGCACCTATACACACTACACACACTTCAGAAAGATTCCCTGCAGTACTGCCAAGCCTTTGCCGATGCTCTTTAAAGCAGCTCTTAAACCAGCCTGGTTAGTGGTTCTCCATTATCACACTAATGCAGCGTAGTAAATCCAGCATCTCCACAGATAGCCCGCGTAATAGAAAAGCCGTAACTGAAGAAGTGGCACTGCAATAGGGTTATGGATATATCCCCTTCCACACCAAATGGAGAGAAAATAATACAGCCTGCAGTGAGCACCATGACTGGGTATTACAGTGACATGTTGTTACATTAAGGTTATTTAAAATTGCAACTCCGAGGAGCCAATATTCTTTCTTTTTTTTCTATTTGTACCATTACAAGTGTGATTGATGGGGCTCTAGTCCAGGCACTGGCCCCACTACAACATGATTAGGTTCATCTCATTCCGTCACCAACAAGAGGGCTTATGTTCTTCGCCGCCGGTATAAATATCTTCTAACACTGCAGCGGTCCTTGCTGGTGGGCCGACACCGTCATGGTGCCCGGTTTGGTGGCGTATTAAAACGGGGGGGGGGGGGGGTCGGGGGGTGGATTATGTAGTCGCTGTGTGTCTGGCCTCTCTGTGTACAAGTATGCAGGTCGTTCAGGAGACAGGCGACATATGTTAGCGCCTGCGAGCTACAAGGGAGGGGAAACGCAGCCCATGGATAATGCAGCCAGTGGGGAATCATCAGATGGAGAGAAGCAGAGACAGGGAAGAGAGAGAGAGAGAGAGAGAGAGAGAGAGAGAGAGAGAGAGAGAGAGAGAGAGAGAGAGAGAGAGATAGGCCTCCTGTTCCAGATGTGCACACGTGCACACGCCCACACACACACAGACACACACACACTAGGACTGCATAACATTAGGAAAATGTGGGGTTTGCGATAACATTGCCAAATGTGCTGATAATAGTGGGACTTGCGATAAGTAAATACTTAAATATGCAGTGTTAGTGTGTCTCGGCTTTGTGTTTACTGCTAGAGCTCAGACAGAGAGTAACTATGCAATGATGGAGTGCATTTAGGGCCATACAGCTCCTATAGTTAGCATGTTAATACTGTTATATTTTTAACATATTGTGCAGCAATATATACATACATACACACACACAAATACAGACAGACAGACAAACACAAGTAACAACATACATACAAACACCTTCATTAAAACATTTAGTAATACATGAGGAAATACACTTACATCCACTTGGTGTGTGCACTAGCAGTGCACACAAAATTTGTCAAAGGACAAAAGAATAACTTTCACTGGAAGGCTATTCTGGGACACGAGGGCTTTCTGAGATAACCAAAACTGTGTCATCTCCAACAGACCGGATAGCTGCTAGGCCTGTTTGTCTGAGGTCATGCATGTCTGAGACAAATTAAAACATTGCCAAAAGCAACATTTAGGCACAGACAAAATTAATCTTTAACTGCGTATAGTTTCCATGTTTTGAGATAGCGAGTTAAAGTTAATTTTATTCGTATGCCATATTTAGTATCAAAGTGCTTTGTATCAAAAAGGGTAAAAGTAAGGACTAAATATTGGAACCATAACAAGAGAGTTCATGTAAAGATGGAATGGATGAGACTTCTTATTATTATTTTGTTTGTGTGTATATGGCAAAATACAATTACTGAGTCCACTCTCTGTATGTATATCTGAGTCTGTGAACCAAACTGAGTTCTGTTGTATGTTTTATTGGTGTGTATTGTTAAAACCAGTAAACCTATTGTTAAAAAAACAAATGAGAAAGGGGAACATTTCTTTGTCTGAGCACACATAGTTTTTCAGCCCATTCTTGTCGGGATACACGATCAAAGATGGCACCCTTCCTCTTTCATCTCTCCTGCAGCAAACAAACAGGAGCCATGTGCTACCGTCTGTGCAGAGACATATGGGCAGCCACCTGACCACTTTTCACTTGAACACTCTGGTCCTGTCAAAGGTAATGGTCTAGATGATACGAGAACAGAGGCCCCATTGAACAGCCAGTACACAGTGTGATATGTATTTATAAACGTAGGTTTGTGAACCCAAAGCTGCTGTGTGTGAGCAACACTACATCTGAACTCTACGTCTGACCTGGTACAGAGAAATGTTTTCATTCACTTTTGCCGTCTCATAATAAATAAATAAATGATATAATGCCATTAGATGGAGATGATTATCTGCAGAGAAAGACAGAGAGAAAGAAAGAGAGAGAGAGAGAGACAGAGGAAGAGCAAGTGAGAGAGAAAGAGAGAGAGCAAGGGAGAGCACTGATAAAGCAAAATGTATTGAACTACCTGCAGTTCATTAAGAAGAGAGTTATGGAGACTCAGCACTGTATACAGTGGAGTAGATAATTTTCAGATTTGTATTAATGCGATTAAGAATATAAATGGGATTGATTATCATAAAACTACAAATGATTTGAACTGCTCTAAAGTATTTTCATTGAATGTTGAGCCAGTTCTTCTTCCTGGTTTCTACATCAATACAGATAAATGTGGAAGTTTTTGCACAGAAAAAGATACACAAATTGAACTTAACATCACGTTGGTAGTAAGCTGTCATGCACACTCTCAAAATATGAAATAAGTAAATGTGTACACACACACACACACACACACACACACACACACACACACACACACACACACACACACACACACACACACACACACACACAGCATGTCATTGGAAGGACAATGGCAGGAAAAGTGCAGCAGACTCACCACTTGGCAGACGATGGGATATTTGATCTGGTTGATGCCCCCCGCAAACACGCCGAACGTCACTGCCGTGTGGAACAGGAAGTTGAGGAGGATGTGCCAGCCATTGCCGCTGATGCGTATCACCCTTGGTGGGGGTGGGGGGAGGGGGAGAGAAAACAAACAACAGCAGTGGTGGCAGCACACGGTCAGGTGAGTGATAAACAGAAACCAGAAACGGCGGCAGAGGAAAGGGAGAAAAAAGACAACATAAAAATGCTCCCATCGCAGGGAGCCGCAATAAATCTCACGCGTGTTAAACGGGGTGACTACAGCCTGACTCATCACAGAGGGAGCCTGCTTTTTCTGTTGCTGTTTTTATGTCCCTGTTTTTGTCTGTTTTAATGAATTTTATTTATTTATGTCTTAATTTATTTACTGGTGGATGTATGTGGGCTCCACTTTGTTGGCTCTCCTCTCTGAGAATGCCCACCCCCACCCCTATCTTTCCCACTCTCTCACTCTCTCTCTGCCTCTCTCTCTCTTTGTGTGTATCTCTCTCTCTCTCTCTCTGTCTCACTCTCTCTCACACACACACTCTCTCTCTGTCTCACTTTCTCTCTCTCACACACACACACTGTCTCTCTCTGTCTCACTCTCTCTCTCTCTGTGTCTCTCTGTCTGTGTGTTTGTGTATGTCTCTCTCTCTCTCTGTCTCTCTCGCTCTCTCTGTCTCCCTCCGTTCTCTCTCTTTCTCTCTCTCTCCTTTTCGTGCTCTCTTCCTCCTCAAAGCGAGTGTTACTCACCAGATAGCGCTCCCTCCGACAGCCAGAGAGAGATGATACTATAACCGCCAGGCGTCTGACTCAGGAGAGGCTGAAAACCTACGCTATGGTTTGACCCCGAACAAAGCGGATGGAAGGAGAGGGGGAAAAAAATAACTCAATCTATTCCTCCTACATTGTGCTTCTTAATTACTCGCGCCTGATGGCCCTAAATGCTCAGGCGGGTCTGCTTCCTCTCTGCTGCTGCGGGAGCCAGCCAATCATTAAGGAGACTCTAATGTACTTTGTAAATTGTGTGTGTGTGTGAGTGTGTGTGTGTGTGTGTGTGTGTGTGTGTGTGTGTGTGTGTGTGTGTGTGTGTGTGTGTGTGTGTGTGTGTGTGTGTGTGTGTGTGTGTGTGTGCGCGCGCGTGTGCGCGCGTGTGTGCGCGTGTGTGTATGTGTGTGTGTGTGTGTGTTTGTTTGTGTGTGTGTGTGTATTTTGTGTGTGTGTGTGTGTGTGTGTGTGTGTGTGTGTGTGTGTTTGTAAGTGCGTGTGTTCATGTGTATGTGTATGTGTGTTTAAGTGGGTGACAGGCCTGGCCTGACTTTATTTAAGTGCTCAGGATGTTGCCGTGAAGCACATTGTCCACAGAGAGAGGCAACTCCACAGACAACCCTGAGAGACCCTCGCTGGCACAAACTATCCACCTGGCACTAATGGAGGTGCAGTTACAACTGCTTCACATGCAGAATTTGTCATTTTGGCTAAATCATGATGTCTTGAGCGCAGCTAGGTCAGCTGGCTATAGGTAATTAATACTGGCTTGGCTGCACCAAAGCAGTGTGTGTGTGTGTGTGTGTGTGTGTGTGTGTGTGTGTGTGTGTGTGTGTGTGTGTGTGTGTTAGAGTCACAGGGCTCCACTGCGCATTGAGTTCTTATGTGTAGTTTACACTCGGTAAGACAGACATACCAAGCTAAGAAAGGCCTGTCCACACGTGCCTGATTCCGCCATTGCAGAAAATTGCCTCATGCACACAATAACACAACACACAGTGGGGTGTCAAGATGAGAAGATGAAGACACACAGTTTGACTTTTCAAGACAAAAATCTTCCTTGTCCACACACGTAAACACATGAGTTATATATTTTTTAAAGTCTTTACCCTGGAAAGAGACCTTCAAAAGCTCTTTCAATGGCATGACAACACAAAAAGAACAACTACCCATGTATGCAACACCAACACCAACATAACTGTGTATGTGTGGACAGGAGCAGAGGGCAGGAGACTAGAGAGCATAGTATAGTATACTGTAATGTGTGCCCCACTGGGCTGTGTGGTATGCTGTAGCTACTGAGGGCATGGTGCTGTACTCTATCTGTAGTGTACAATATAGGTATTAGGTTGTAGCACAGGCCATACAAGACAATCAGTTTTGTTACATGCAAACAAATACTCGGATTTCAGACGGATTATTCACCTTACTTTGATTAGAAATTGTCATGTAACTTGAGAACTTCAATTAAAAAAAATCAGATTTCTGTGTGTTTGCTTGGTAAAACTGAGACATTTCAGAATTCTTAACATTCCAATTAATGATTACCAATTAATTATTGTGGTCACCCCAGCTTCAAAATGTAAAAAGCCTGTCAAAATATTTAATCCAATTTTTTTTCTCAACCAACTGATCAGCAGACAAATCATCAGACAAGTAGATTGGCTAATTAGTAAAATCAGTTAAGGTATGTTAAGATAGCCTCCTTTTGTAAGTCACTTTGGATAAAAGTGTCTGCTAATTATATTGTAATGTAATGTTAGGGTTTTTAACTTTGTGAAGCCGGGATTGACCAGCCTGGTAAACCACCCCCTCGTACTTCATTTCATTTTGTGCAGAGGTTCTTGCCTTGCTGCACTGAGAAACGATTTGTTCCTGGAGGTGTGGACTCTGCTGAAGTTTAAAACACTAACGTCTGGTCATCGTCATGTACAGTATGCAATTAGCCTACCTAAGCACTACAATTCAAATGTAGCAAACAAAGTCAATATTATCATTCACAAACACTCCCTCTGTTCGCTTATTGGCTCAAATTCGCTTGGTCCGAATACATGAATGTCAACGACAGCAACGACAGGCCCTCTGTACAAAATGAAATGAAGCACGAGGGGCTGGTTTACCAGGCCAGGGATTGACACCTCTGGCCATGTGGTATACTGTAGGTGTTGACTGAGAGCAGGCTCCTGTGGTACCTGTAGTGGACGATGTAGGTGAAGATGGACACCAGCAGACATAGCAGCATGACGGCGGTGCAGGCGTACACCACTGGGTGCAGGTAGTCCCCCGGGTACGGCGGGAAGGACAGCACCCGCTTCAGATCCTGCAACGTAAGTCAGACACATTATATGATATTACGTTTATTATGATACATAGTGTTTATCTCCCTTAACAATGGAATTCTTTTTTCTGATTGGTTGATGAGGTGGGAATTAACTTTGTATAACTGGCTACCTTTGAAGTAGATCTCAAAATTTGGAATCACCGTTCCATATCAATGCACTTATGAATGGTAACTATGACAACTCCTGTAGCCAAATGAAAGGTTAAATGACTTGTAAATGCTCTACCTTTTCTTAATGGATGCTATAAAGTTCCAAACCAACCATTTATTTCGGTAGCTTATGCATATAAAATCAGATCATGAATACAAACAGGAGAGAAAAGTCGATAACGGCCAACGAGGTGACCAGTTTTGTGGAAATAATGACTTTCCGGAGTTCTTCGCCTCCACCTTGCCATTATTTCTGGTCTTTCACTGGCCACCTCATTGGCCGTTATCCCTTACGTATTTGTGTCTTGTCTATTCTAGTTTGTGTGCATCACCAATTGTTGCTAGTGAAATGTTGTTTCATCTCACTGTGTAGTGTGTATATGGCTGAAATGGCTATTACATCCAGAGGTCAAAAACTGACAGGCACTTTGAGCTACATCCTCTTAATGAAAAGTATGTTTACACATTTTATTTTACAGTCCATGTGGCAGTGTATGTACAGTGCATCGTAATACACAGTGTAACAAAGTGTGTAACAACACATATCTTATGTATTTACAATGGTTAGTGTTAGGTGTACACAATGTAAGTACATTGTTACATGTAGATACACTGTAAAAGGGAATGTAAAATAAATTGTCAGCAAAGTACTTTACAACTCAAATGTAGTATTTTTGTTATATTGCATTGCTATTACACACACACCCTCCCCACATACACAATTACTCAGACTTCATTCACACACACACACACACACAATCACACAAAGCATACACATACAGTAAATACATAGGTAGACAAATGCACAATTCCACCGACAAACAAATACAACAATCAAGCTTAGAGATACACCCTCACAGAAGCAGATCTACAAACACGTGAGCAGTCTCACAGACACACTTTATTCACACACTCATGTACAAGACCTTGGCATCAAACACACACCTTCAGCACGCACACACACACCCACACACACACACACACACACACACACACACACACACACACACACAACCACACACCCATTCCCTCATTCTTTCATTTTTAATTACCAGAAGACTGATTAGTTTTCCTTGTGTCTAGCCCCTGTAGCAGTGGGTGTGGGTATGTGTGTGCCTGTGCTCGTGTTTGTGTCTGTGTGAATGTGCCACTGTGTGTGTGTGTGTGTCTGTGTGAATGCGCCTGTGTGAATGCGCAACTGTGAGTGTGTGTGTGTGTGTGTGTGTGTGTGTGTGTGTGTGTGTGTGTGTGTGTGTGTGTAAGAAGAAAAAGAGAAAAAGAAAGAAGACGCGTGGGCACATATTTGTGTGTGTTTGTGTGTGTGTGTGTGTGTGTGTGTGTGTGTGTGTGTGTGTGGGTGTTTGTGTGTGTGTGTGTGTGTGTGTGTGTGTGTGTGTGTGTGTGTGTGTGTGTGTGTGTGTGTGCATGTGAGTGAGTGAGAAACGGTCCCTTTCTGAGATCTTGTCCCTGAGAGGCAAAGATACACGCCCACACTCATCACTCTCTCCCTATCTCGCCCTCATTCCCTCCCTCCCTCTCTCCCTCTCTCCCTATCTCACCCTCCCTTCCTCTCTCCCTCCCTCTCCTCCAGCTTCCTCTTCATATCTCTCCTTCCTTCGCCCTCTCCTCCTATATTTGTCGTCTCTCCATCTTTCTCCTCCTTTCTCCCGCTCTCTCTGTCTCTCTCCCTCTACATCTCTCTCCTTCTCTTGCACTTCAGTTTGTCTATTTCTGTTTTATCATCCAGCCTGAAGTTACCCTCTGCTGTGCAATGGCAGCCCAGTTCCCTCAGGCACACAGCATCACACACGCACACACACACACACACAGGCGTGTGCACTGACACGCACACACACACACACACACACACAGCCGTGTGCACTGACACACGCACATACACGCACACACACGCAGGCGTGTGCACTGACACACACACACAGCCGTGTGCACTGACACGCACACACACACACACACACACACACACATGCACACTGACAGACATACACACACATAGGCCTGCACACATACAGTCACACCCACACGCTTAACCAGACACACGTACACACACACAGCCGTGTGCACACACACATGCACACAATAACACACAGACGCAGACAAGGGTGCACACACACAGAAACACATGCACACAGACAGACACACACACACACACACACACACACACACAGGCCTGCACACATACAGTCACACACACACACACACACACACACACTTAACCAGACACACGCACACTCCCACTCCCAAAATACCCTTTAAACTCAGCCTGAGAGAACCACCCCCATCCCCCAGCAGGGCCACCTGTCCTTGGCTGCCCCCACTACCACCATCACCCCCCTCCTTCACCTCCTTCAAAAGAAGAAAAAAAAACTAAAGGAAAAAAGAACACTCAACTGAACTCCTTCCATCTCTCACTAAGCCTCCTCCGTCTGCCTTCCCAACTACCAATTACGCACTCTTCCATCCGAATTCAGAATTAAAGTGTCGAGACGAATGCACAATCTCGAAATCCACTTGGTTCTGTAGTCTGGAAGAGGACGCTCCTGCTCAGCCAGATCAGGCTTACGGAGAATTTTCTGTTTGTACCTTGATTATAAATACAGCAAGGCTTTGGCAGGGCCTCTTAAAAATATTACTTAAGGGTCCTTAAATCTTTTTTAGCAAGCAAATAAAAATTATATATTAGGCAGGTACTGCAGAACACTGGAGGGGCTGGAGGACTAAAACAAGTGAGCCTCATGCGATATTAGAATGCATAAACTAAAGACGGTCATAAACCTTTCCTTTTTAGTGCCAGGAAAAGCGCCGCAAAGCAAAGCATCCCCCCCCCACACACACACACACTCCTGCATGCTTTATGCATACTGAGATCATTGCTGCTTGGGCAACTGGATAGGCCTGAACTTCAAGTTCGCACTTGTGTTGTCTTTTTCTGTTTTCTCTCTTTTATCACCCCGCTCTCTTGGCTGCCCCCCCCCCCACTCTCTCTCTCTCTCTCTCTCTCTCTCTCTCTCTCTCTCTCTCTCTCTCTCTCTCTGTCTTGTGTGCTCTCTCTCTCTCTCTTTCTCTATCTAGCCAAGGGCACTTGGTTGGGACCAGTCGAGCATGCGAGCATGAAAAAAAAGGTCACTGCGCAAAGAGTCAGGAGGTGGACAACGGGGATGACTCCTGAGCAGAGCAAGGCCTCGGCCAATGAGTGTGCAAGGGGACGAAAAAAAAGGACGCGAGGCATGAGGTGCTCATTTGGCAACGGTGAGGACGAGGGCCTGCTGTGATTCTGTGCGATGACCTTTCTGCTTTAGAGAAAATGACGTTCACACAAAGGCACTGTCACACACAAACACACAGGACACAGTCGCCCGAGACCAGTTCTCATTGTAGCAATTACAGCTGAATGGAAGGTAAACAAACAAGTGTTGACACAGTGCTATGCTGTGGAGACATCATACTGATTGACAAGAATAACCTCACTATACAAAGACAAATACCCCACTCTGTCTATAGTCTCAACAAACGTGGCGTTGTTTTACACAAACTGGGCATATTTCAAGCTTACCGTATCTGGAGTGTTAAAGTTGTTCATACTTCCATACTGGATCATGATAATTGAAATTCTGGGCAGTCCAAATGATTCATCCCATAGAAATGCCTTATGTATATTTGGCCCTGGACAGTTAAAGACACCCCACATTTTTTATCAAAACTCCTCCAGTCGTTTCAGTCAAGAGTATACTGCAGACAGCAGTCTGAAGTGAAGGGATTTAGATCCGGTCAGGATTATAACCATAAATGGTGAGGGAGGGGAAAAAATGGACAATGGGTTTGAAAATGTAATGTGACGGACTGACACACTTGAGCACATCCTTGTGATACTCCGGGAGTGCTTGAACGGTTGGATTAGACTGTGAGGCAACAGACAAATTCCAAACGGAAAAGCAAGGACTTAGGGATGCTAGAAGCAGAGAGAGAGAGAGAGTGAGAGAGAGAAAGAGAGGGAAAGAGAGAGAAGGAACTAGAGTTACACACTTTTCCTCTTAATATGTTTGATCAAAATGGTTCTGAGATTTATTTTAAGAATTTAACGCCTCCCTTTACTCTTTGAACATTCTGAAACATTTAGCACATACAAAAGCTCTTACTGCAACCATTAGTCTTACAAAGACTGCCTAAATGCATAACTGCAGCTGATGGAATCCCCTTCTGGCATGCATTTTAAGACCTGCACTAAGACTCAATAAAGATGACACTTCATCTCCTCCATACCTGTTTGAATTAAAAAAAAAACTTGCCTTGATGCTGTTGTGCAACTGGCAAACACTCCATCACAGCACAAACAGCTGCCCAGGCATTCTCCACCTCTACATGGAGCCACACACTCCCCCACCAGTTTCATCAACACCCCCTCTGGAGCTGGAGCAGAGCTGCTCTCGCTCTCCCCTTCAGTGAGTCAGGCTAGGAGCCCACTGCCGTCAAAGAGTTCCCACTCTCGCTGGATGATTGGAGGCGCGAGCTGTTAAGAAAAGCACCCCGCGGAGGCAGCCAAAACACAAATCAAATCATCTCCCTCCAACCCCCCACCACCACCACCACCAGCCCAGCAGAAGCTCATCCCTTCTCGTCGGCAGCCAGAACCTGCCAAGGAAACACTGGCCCCTTTACAGAACCCATCAGAGAGCAGAATCTCACCCACCACCTCAACACCCCACCACCCACCACCGAGAAAAACATTCCTCATCTTGTTTAGTCTCTGTCAAGGAGCCCCTAAAGGCTAGAACATTCTAATGAAGTGTTCTCTCTTTGCTGACTAGAACTTTGCTTAGGTTGTCAAAGGTTTGGGTATGTGGGGAACCTTTGCCCCACTCCCAAATCTCAACCCTGTAGATTCTGCATATTTCACTTTAGTCTTTTCCTAAAAAGGGACATTTTTGTGAAAGTACTGAAAATGTTTTTATTGGAATCTAGGTCACACCAAAAAATATATAAAATATATATATATTAGTAAGCATCTTACAGAATTACAGATACATAACTATGTAATATACAGTAGGGGCTCAAGCTAAACTTCAAGGCTTATTCTTATAACCAATTAAGGTAAGAAACAGTGTATCGGTGTCCGTGCTCTATTGTCTGAACTGAATAAGAGTATTAATTAAAGCAGCATTATGGACCTTTGATCTAAAACCAGTTATATAGGGATTAAAAAGACATAAATTATATTCACAGTGATCAAAAACAAAGGTAAACTGTGCACATCCCTCACATTAGCAATCACAAAAAAGTGAGTAAATGTTGTTTTGCAACTGAAAAGGATACATCAAAGAAGCTACAGTATCTACTTTAAAAGCCAAATGCAAAACCCTGGCAAACACCACCAACAGCCTAGTTGGCAGTGATCAAAGCTTGCTAACAAGCTAACTGGCACCTTTTAGGGGTACTGTTGGCAGTGTCGTGGCGTGAAGGCTTTTCTTAGATCTTGCTGGGCTGTCCTGACCGGGAACACTGAATGACATGAGGAGAGCCTGGGCGGCTCGGGGGAATGCCAGGTGCACTGTCTACCTGGCTATGCAGTGCAGCGTCAGTGTGTATTTATAGTGTGTGGCATAAAAAAACAGGTGCTCTGAAAACGCGCCTCAAGAACGGGCAAATTGTTGTACAACACTGCTTTGATTAAGGCGATGGTGAGAAACTGAGGTGTGCCCAGTGTTGCAAGATTTATTATATAATGACATACTGGGAAGCACTCGGAGCGCTAACACTCAGAGAGAGAGAGAGAGAGAGAGAGAGAGGGAGAGGAAAAGGGAGAGAGATGGGATGGGGGGTAGTGGAGGGGGAAACCAAGAGAGCTATGGTTACAGGTCTTTCCTCTGAATAGGTTTGATCAAAGAGCATTTGGATTTTAAGAATTTAACAGCTCCCTTTACGTTTGGAAACTCTAAAACATTTAGCACATACAACCATTGCTGCAACCATCAATCTGACAAACACTCATCTAAATTTATTATGTAATGAAATACAGAGCCTTGTAATAATGATGGCAATAGGCTTCTATACCACCAGCAGCTCTCAGCATTAAACATGGGTGCTTAAGATGACAAAAAAATAATGATATATGACATCTATAGTTGCAAAATGCTTTTCAAGACTTTCTCTGTGGCTTTGGGCTATTTTTCTTTGGAACAGTGTCGACCAAATCACTGTCCTCCCCTCACCTGACTCCTGCTCTGCTCCCCATTAAAACAGGAACATGGGCTGTCCCCCACTGTCCCCATCCTGTGACCCATTATCTCAATGTCACCCAACCTCGGCAGGCAGCGTCTTGATTGGAGCGACACGTGCACTAGCACATGGTGGTCCTAACTCCAAAGCCATTTCCACAGCGTGTCCCAAGGTCACCCGGAGCCCACATTAATCCTGGCCCTTACACAAAGCACGGCGAAACTTTATGAGTCCGTCACCATAAAATGAACCTAATAACCATTGATTGGATTTCATCATGTCCTCCAAGTCTAATGTCCATTGACAGTTGTCTGATTTCATGGGCCTAATGCTGATAATAGTACAGCATACTGCCATTCTAATATTGACTGACAGAAACATATTGCCCTCTAGTCTTGACATTGATCAGGGCATGTCATAACATGACATTTCCTAGGACAGTCTGATATCATACCTGCAAATTGCTCAAAGGGAGAGGCCAGTTATTGGCTGTCATTTGAGATAGAGTAGTTTCATTCCGTGATCTGTAGGATTCTCTCTCTCTCTCCCTCTCTCTCCACTCTCTCCTTTCCATTTTCCCCCATCCATACCTCATTGCCTCTCTCTCACTCCCCCCTTCTCTCTCTCTATCTCTCTCTCCTCTCTTTCTCTCACTATCGCTCTCTTTCTCTCACTCCCTCACTCTCATTCCCTCACTGTGCAGGAGACTAACCTGCTCATTCAGTGTGCTCCAATGCACAGGCCATCTTTTCTGACAAGGCCTGACTGATTGTATTTATTGGAAGATGCACACACGCTATGTGCACCTAACACAGCAAAAACACACACACACACACACACACACACACACACACACACACACACACACACACAAAATACCCTGTGCACTGAACTCTTCACCCGCCATGACTACCACATCCCCCACTCCAGCAGGGCCGCTATTTTATCAGTGTCTTAACGCTCCCTGCCCCGACCGCCTCGCCTGCTTCTGAAGACATGGACTCCAGAACTGGAGCTGCCCTGCTCCAAGGAGTCACTTAGTACCATGACACCACAAGGCCCGTATAGACCAAGGACTGTAAAGATAACGATAACAAGAACTATAACGATATGAGTGTTCCCACTAAAAAACAATGTTTTAAAGGCAACATTCTCATTGTGATTTAAACAAATAATAGAATGTGATGTGGTATAAATTCTACTTAATTCTGATTGGCTGATAGTGTTTTTATAGTTCATGAAATCTCTCTGAAAGTGACCACAATGATATCGTTCAGCATGTCGTTGTCATTATAGTTGATATGTGAACAGCAACTTTCACTAAAGTAAGAACAATTTTTACTAAGATAGTAATAGTTATAGTTGTAGTTATAGTTATTGGTGTGAACGAGCCTTTAGCCATTAAAACCCCTCTGTTACATACAAGTCAAACCACTTTAAAGGACCAATAACTAGTATCCTGCATTGGAGAGGCATGAGGAATTGAAGCATTGAAGAGTGAATGAGCTCCCACACACCACATTATTTTTTCAGTGTTTTGTGGTGTTCCATCAAACACCAAATGAATAGGAGTTTAACACTGAGCTGTCAGCATCAGAAAGCCCTCATGTTGAACATTATGGTCTACTTTTAGTCCAAATTGGACATGTTGCTGCATTTGCATTTGTACCCTATTTGCATACAAGAAGCAGAGTGAGGAAAGGAGGAGAAAGAGAAAGAGAGGGAGGGGGAGAGAGAGAGAGAGAGAGAGAGAGAGAGAGAGAGAGAGAGAGAGAGAGAGAGAGAGAGAGAGAGAGAGAGAGAGAGAGAGAGAGAGTGAGATATAAAGAAGAAGAAAAGCTTTGGAAAAAAAAATCTCGAAACACTGTTTCCCACTCTTAGAGTGTTTCCTTGTGGGGGAGAGAGTGTGCTGATTCTGTCGTTGTCGCTCTAAAGTGCTTGAGATTCTGTTTGGGGTCTCAGTTGGGTACATGCAGCTCCACAGAAGGACTCCAAGATTAAAATAACTTGCACTTCATTTTGTTGAGGTTGAGCCTGGAGTGGCTGTGGTGATGGGGGTTGGTGGTGATGGTGGTGGGAGTACATGTGGAGTGGAGAGGCATGGAGAGTCTTAGAGTCTTAGTGTCTTAGTGTCTGTTAGTGCTTAGTGTCCATCCTAAGCAGAGCTGTATGAATCACCAGCAGGCACCAATGCTGTCTCTCTCTCATGATGAAATCATGGGCTCACTTTAGGGGACAAGTTCCAAAAAAAAGACAAAAAAGAAAGAAAGTCACAGGATGGAGAGACAAACTCCACTCAGGATACACCAATAATGGCCTTTCCGTGATTGCTATTGGTTGAAAGCCTGCATGGATGGGTAGTCCAGCCCCATTTGGAACAAATCGCTGTCCTTGGTCCTGAATTTAGCTCTGGTGCACCTAATGGTTATTTTCACTAAAGATAATACGGACAAGGCTGGGTACTGGAAAATGTCCATAACCTCTCTGTCTGCATGAGCACATGATAAGTGAAATGTTGTGAGGGTGCTGTGTGTCTGTCTGTTGATACCTCCATTGGTAGCTACGACAGGTAACGACGGCAAGCGTCTGATTAACGGCCCTGCCCACGTCAGAAGAGGTGAAGAGCACATTCTGACAAGTCCATAAATAAGCACATTGACACCGGCCAGCGAGGTGAGACATATGCGGAGAGGAGTTTGCAGATGTAAATCCACGAATTGCCAAGCTGTGTTTGGAAAAAAAATGACAAGACTATCTAAAATTTACTCGTGATGTTACGAATCAACCTTAATTTTGTATGTCTCTAGTGCCATCCCACTTTGATTCACTAAGCCACTCCTGTTACTAAGGTTTCGCATGGCGCTGTGCGCGGTACCAATACACGAACAACAGTGCACAAACCATTCTGAAAGGATAACCAAGGCCACGCACATGCCTCGGCTTCTAGCAATGATTAGCTGACAACGACAATTGATATTCAGCGCACGCCTCCTCTCGCTTCCACAGTCTCTAGTGCGGCTGCCCTTTGAGTGAAATGCTCCTTGGCTATTTCTGTTTCTTTCGCACAAGTCTATAAACACACAAAACGGGTTGTGTATATTGATTACTTGCGAGTAAAGAGAATGACTTCAACAATGTATCACTTCAGCGTTGGGCACGCGTCCCGCACTGCAACAAATGGATTCTGTCTGTCACGCTCTGGGAATGCAGCGATAAGCCCCGTTATGATACCATGGTGAGGTATCACTTCTGTTTCTTGGAATCCACTCCGACAAAAGAACGTATCAAAGACAGCTAGTTTGGGTAAAGAACACTGGATGTCAAATCATGACTTTTTCTGCCATTTCATTAGTATACTGGCTTTTCCAGAAGTTAAAACAATGCTTATTTTACACATGTGCACAGCATGGGGAACAACGTCAAATGTAGGCTACTCATTAACATGAACTTTCAACGTGCCTATACCTGAGCCTCCATAGGACAGAGAAGAAACCAAAACATACACACAATTGTAGATTAGGACCAAACAGCCCATAAACCGCGATACTCACCATAAGTCCTATAAAGTTGTCGTCCAGTTTGAAAATAGTGATATCTCAACAAGGAATGAAAGTCCGTTACGACATGGCCGCTTGGCCCATGGAACTTGAGTCCACCCAGAAGGTCAGCGTTACAGTGGGCTTCGGAGGGGTCATCCTCCGGCGTGAGGGGATGGACGGTAATGGACAGCGCGCTGTAACCGGCACTTGGTCCATCTGGAGGAATATAAACGAATGAGAGCAATAAAGCAGCGCATGCTACCGCGACAGTTCCAATGGTAAATGTGAATTAAACCGGCCAGAACATTTCCCTTTTCGCAATTCACCACCACACACGTGCGCTTATTTAAGAGGTGAGTCCGTACGTTTCAACAATGACGTAAGAGTTCAGACACATAGGTGGCGGAGGTTTGAAATGCCTCGTCTGTATCAGAAGAAAAGACTCATTGGTGACGTCTTCATGACGCCAAAAGAAAGAAATTTCCTTTTCTTTTTTATCATATCGTGATCAGACAACATATTTAGCTTTAAATTGATACAACAGCACAGTAATAATTCTACTGTAATTCATACAAATGCCAGAGCCTATGTAGTTGCACATGAAGGATACATAAGCTGTTGTCTGACGACAAGAATAATTATTAGGTTAATATGAAATTATCAGTTTGCGCCATTAATCATTTGCATTTGTGATCAGTGCGCTACATACCGGCATTCTCCATATTCCAGCTTACTTATCCCTTATATGTTACAACATGGTTTTCTAACTCTGACATTCACTAAACATGTCCTTACCTAATTCGACGAAAGCAACTGGTGTGGAGGCGACGATGTTCGCCTCATCATCCCCGACATTTTACCAAAATACAGATAAGTAAAAAGTACTCCATCGTCACCACAGAGGACGAACCACATAACGCTTTGAACCCTTGTCATCAACAGATTGCAGGCGGTAGTCCCACGACACGAGAGTACTGCACATGGAGAGAGCACCCTCCAAAGGAAACCATTGGTTAAAATCCGGTCTAGATTTAGCTCTCCCCCCGCACCGAAAGCGATTGATAAGTTTACTATCCTTCTGTAGAGCGTGGGATCTACCAAGCGCCAGAGAGAAAGTATGGGTAATGAGATCTGATTCGGCGTGGCCGTGGCGCTGTGGAGCGAGCTGGGTGAAGGCTCCCTATTGCAGAGGTGGAGATGGTTCCTACCGTCTGCGCTCCAGGGCACATCAGCGCCGCAGCGTTGATTTAAAGAGACAACCTTCCAGGTTTTACCCTTCACATGTAGCGCAGCGCAAAGAGCCATGTCAGGGGGCCGCTCTCACCCCAACACAATGCCATTGTTTTATCAGCCTGCGCCCGCCTGTGTGTGTGACTGGGTAAAAATGCATCCACCCACGCAGGGTTGGAGGGGATTTCTGTGACAGGTTCAAATAAAACCGTCATTGTTTAAAAATAGTAAGCAAGACTAACATCAATCGCCTACCACTGGCTTGAATATATTACATTCCTACACAACGAAGAGTTTGCCACAGGGAGATGAGACTGGGCTGAAATATAGGACCACGTGTGTAAACTCCCCTAAGTGTGTTACACCAAGGTCAATGAAAGTTTTATAGAAGCAACAATTTCTAGCATTTTCTCCAAGTGGTCAAAGCAACAATCCTTATAAGATCCACGGGAGAGGTTTTAAGAGACATGTTGCTATGTTGTAATCTCGAGCAATTTCACCCATGCTCTCTGAAATTGGGTCAGCAATTCATAGACTAAACGATGGGGGAACTGCTGTTTTTCACGTGCTGGTATTCCGGCTAAGGAATGAGCTCTCGAGACTTTGTTATGGTTGTTTCAGCTGTAATTGTTTCAATTATAAAAGCAGACCTATAGCTATTATTCCCATTAGAAAGGCTAATCTCGTACATGTTATCCAATCACGGGAGTGGTGTCACCTCTTAATCACTTACACATCTTATCAGTTGTGCACAGCATATGAGGTAGGCTAATTTTTCCACCCTTACTTTTTTTTCAGGAACTGCTCTATTGTTTTTTTTTTCTTCAGAGGCTTATTACATTCAGTTACACTACACTGCAGTTCAATATGGTTATATTTGCATGCTAATTGAAAATGTAAAATGTGATTGCCCTGGAGAATGCTGTAAGGTCCCTGCTGCCCTACAAAGCCAAAAGGCAGTAACTACATATTTAGTCAAATTGAGTTTAGGCTGGAAATTGACTTCATAACACCTCCTTTGTCTTGTGACTAAATATCTTGCGTCTTCCTATTAAGAAAGCAGATAAAAGCAGCGCCATTATTATATGTACAAGTTTGACTGAACACCAGGCATTTTTCTCAGTTTCTATGTTAATGTAGTTACTGCACTTTGCCTAGGGCAGCTTGAATCAGCCTTTGTCTTGGTAAAAAAATAACTAGCCAAGCACAATTAAAACCCGCAACTTGGTTTCCATGCCAACTGACCCCTCTCCAATTTTTAAGGGTAGGCGCCTAGACAGACAGAGGAAGAATTCAATAGAATTGAACTGCAGTACATTATATTAAGACAGAAACAAACTGGTCGCCTACTTGCTTCAGATAATCTGTTTGCCGTCCCCAAGTGGGACTTCAACAAGGTAAGGGAAATTGGGGGTGCACAAGCAACATCCATTAAAGGCAACAGATTATCATCTGACAGCCAGAGTCATGTCTGGCATGGTGAGATTTGGAGCATGTATCACAGTAGACTTGGTTTATTGTCTTAATAACCAAACCAATTAACGAGTTGCATTACAGAGAATGAGGCTTGCAAATCAAAATGTCAAAGTTAAGAACCAGTGGGAAAAATGGAGGCTAAAAGATCTGAGAACATATACCCAGAGATTCTTCAGATGTGAAAATCATTTACACACCTCCGTCCCCCCCTTATACACACACACACACACACACACACACACACACACACACACACACACACACACACACACACACACACACACACACACACACATTTTCTCCAACTCATCCATTTATCTCACACCCACACACATACATTATAAGGTAGGAACTTCTCCGACACCCGGATAAAGATGTCAGAAAAAGTCAGCATAGGGAAGAAAACAGGGTGCGTCTGAGGTAGCTCTTCATTCGCTTGCATCCTCCTCACCTGGGATGTGAATGAGGTTACAAAACATGCATGCCACAAACAGGAGGTTACGAAACAGGTGAGGAGTCTGCCCCATGAGGAGCTGCTTTGAATACCAGAGATTCTCCTGGGTGTCAGGGCTTCTTCTTTCTGCGTTTGGAGATGTCAATCTTCACACAGGAAAAAGAGTTGGCTGCCTTAAAGAGGCAGGTCCCAGGTGGTCTTTTAGAAAGATGGAGACAGACAGACACAGAGAGAAGGAGCACAAGAGGCACAGAGAGAGAGAGAGAGAGAGAGAGATAGATGGAGGCAGAGAGAATGAGAATGCAGGAAGAAATATAAACAGACTAAAAACAACAGCATTACTCTACTCCTATTAATTTTTTTAAATGCCTGCCACATTTGAAAATGGTAACCTTTTTAAATAACACTTCAAAACTAATCCAAAGCAATTTTAAAGAAAAAAAAAAACAGTTTTTGTTTCCATATCCAGGCATCTTATCTTTTTCCTCACTAAACATGTCACAATGTTGCTTGTTTGTGTGTAACTAGAGTATTCGATGACTGCAAACAACCATGCTTCACAACCTGGTACCCAGAAGCCTCTGAAATGATGTGAAATCTCTGTGTCGTCTTCTATACATAGCCCTTGCCACGGCTCCAGGATAGTGCATCCGAGTAACTTTTAGCATCACACAGTCCAGTGAGCAGAGAGCCTCTCTGGCTGAGAGGCTGATGTTTGACCGTGGGCACCAAGAGGGATGGTGCCACACGAGCACTACTTTCTTTTCCTTTTTTTAAAGCCAGGGAGACTTAGGCAATAAGGAGAGAAGGATGAGGAGGAGGGGGGTGAGGAAGAGGAGGTAGAAGGCAGCCAGCGAGAGGGAAAGCAGAGAGAAACGGGATTAGCATGGGTGTGAAGACTTACTGTTATGACTGTGTCGCTGTTTTTTCGCCAAGCCGACAGGCCTTCAAATTGACATTAGGGGGAAAATCCTGTTGGGACGACCAGCGGAGCGCCATTTACTGATGATTCATCCCACACATCACAGTGATTTACAGTGTGGCCATCGTAGCATGTCAAGCGGAAAACACTAATAAATATAAAATATTTCCGCATGTTTTTGTATCGCCCATTTTGTGTAGTTGCTAATTGCCAACAGAAACAGACAAATTATGGCCAAGATGAGATGTTCCCCCTCTCCCCATCACACACACACACACAAACACACACACACACACACACACACACACACACACACACACACACACACACACACACACACACACACACACACACACACACACACACACACACACACAAACAAACCAGTTCTTGAATACTCAAGGCATGTTTTGACACACTGAATCCAATGCTAACTTGCTTTAATGGCATTTCCATTGCTAATGGCTGCTACCCTCTCTTGTACTCCGCTGGCACTTGTCCAGTCAGACAGCCCTTCCATGTCTGTGAGTCAAGCTGTTGTGTCCCATATTGTATGCATAAAACACAGCTTCCTTTGATTTAAAAGAGGCCATTGCCAAGCGTGCCAACCAATAAAGAGGATTTTTCCAGAATTACACAAATTTAATGCCTATTTAGTGGGACACTTAGATAGGTTTGAAGTAGGACCAGTAGTCCCTGCACTGAACCCCACTCTGCCATGTTCATAGTAGGCCTGGTCAGAACTCAGGGAGGAGAGAAGAGTAGAAAAGAGAAGAGTAGAAAAGAGAAGAGGAGAGAAGAGAAGAGAAGAGAAGAGAAGAGTAGAAAAGAAAAGAGAAGAGAAGTGAAGAGAGGAGAAGAGAGAAGAGAAGAGAAGAGAAGAGAAGAGAAGAGAAGAGAAGAGAAGAGAAGAGAAGAGAAGAGAAGAGAAGAGGAAGGGATGGGAGGAGAAGAGAGGAGTTCTGTCAGCTCGGGGTGGGAGATGAAGGGAGAAAAATAGAATCAAACGCATCTATTATCACTCAGACAATCTGTCCCACGAGCCGCCCACACCCGCCACCGCAACCCTCCTCCTTTTATCTCGCCTGGAATGACTGACAGCATTGTCTCGGACAGGAAGTGCCTGTCAGCTGTCACATGTCATTTGGAGGCCGGCTAAATATTTGTCAGCATCCTTTGGAAGGCCGCTGTCTCCAGCGATCACTGTTCTCGGGCGAAACGGGCGCATTGTGCTCGCGTTACCGTTCGGCAGAGCGACAGACACACTGAGAAGCCTCCCACCAACAACCCAACCCCACCCCACCCCTCCAAGCCCTGATCTGCTGGCTGTCTTCTCCCCATCTCATCCGGGGAGACAGATCCAAGGATGGGTCCACTTAAATGTCATCTCCCTGCCCATGTTATCCTCCACAAGATCCCTTAAGCTTGTAATGTAGGACAATCATTTTTAATCATTTTTTTCTCTGCCCTGGATGATATAGGCTATAGCATAGCTGACCTATTTCCATTTTTTCTTCCAAGTTCAAATAAACTAAACCAGGTCATCAATCAAAGGACATCAAGGCTCCAGTGTATTTCGTCCTTTTTACCCCTTTTGCCGTCTGAGACAGTGGGATTGAAATGCTTGACGGATTTATCGGCGGTGAAATAGCTTGTTGCGTGGCTACGTATGGCCATGAGTCACCATATGCCCTGGCTGTGCAGGGAGCTGATGACAACAATAGGATAAACTTGTGAGAAGATAGAGGCCCAAAGGACTAAGATTTACAACAGATGTAGTCAGTGTTCATGTTTCTGTAAATACAGCTCTCAAAAAATCTTAATACAGACACTCATAGTGAAGACAGGGACATGCACTGGATTTACCACTCCTTTTTTGTTTGTTTTTTTGAACCTGTTAAGCAACAGTCTGTGAATAAACAGTACTATATAATAATAATAATAATAATAATAATAATAATAATAATAATAATGATGATGATGATGATGATGATGATGATGATGATGATGATGATGATGATAATGATGATGATGATGATAATAATAATTATGATTATTATTGTTAAAATATTTTATTATTATTATTATTAGTAGTAGTAGTAGTAGTAGTAGTAGTAGTAGTGTTGTTGTTGTTGTTGTTATTTATACATTAGCAATGTGTACGTTATTGCTATCGCTATTGCTGGGATCGTTGTTCTATAGGCGTAGCCCTGCACAGCCTAGCATCGTGTCCTTGTTGGATGATATATGGGAGATTTATATATTTTGCTATCAGACTCAGGGCTTGCCTGCAGACTCAGCTATAAAGAGAGAGAGAGAGAGAGAGAGAGAGAGAGAGCCCTCTCGATGGACCTGCGTGGGGATTGGCCAGTGAAGGGGGCCGTTGGCAGGATGTGTCACGGAGGAAGGGTGGCGGGCATGGGGGGCTCTCTGGCCACGGGAAGAGGAAAGGGCTAAAGGCAGCAGGGCCTGGTTGCATGGTCTCAGAGTTGGCAGCGTAGCGCCCTGGCTTTCGGGCAGCTGGACTGGGCCGCACTTCTCCTCACTCACTCACTCGCTCGCTCACTCACTCACTCACTGTCTCACTCGCTTGCTCACTCACCCACTCACTCTGGTCCTGGCACCCAGGTCCGCTGGTGAGCAGGCTTGGCTCTCCAGGCAGGTTGAGTGTGTGTGTGTGTGTGTGTGTGTGTGTGTGCGCGCGCGCATGTGTGAGTGTAGTTCTCACACAGTGTTGTGTGCGCATGTGTGTGTATGAGAGACAGAGACATGGAATTGAGCAAGAGAGCCAAAAAACTCTTTCTACAAACATGTTGTGTCTGTGTCTGTGTGTCACATAGGATGGAACAAGCGAGCCAAAGAACTATCTCTCCAAACGTGTGTGTGTGTGTGTGTGTGTATGTGTGTATATGCATGTATTTTGAGGGAGAGAATGAGAGAGAGAAAGACCCATAGGATTGGGGTTAGTGGAGTGTGATACCAAGACAACCTTTGTTATCAAATATATGGTGTGTGTGTGTGTGTGTGTGTGTGTGTGTGTGTGTGTGTGTGTGTGTGTGTGTGTGTGTGTGTGTGTGCGCGTGTGTGTGCGCGTGCATGTGAGAGTGTATAAATATGTTTGTGTGTGCGCATGCATTCATGCATGTGTGTGTATATATGTGTGTACCTGTGTTGTGTGTCTGTGCGCGCGTGTGTGTGTGGGTGTGTGTGTGTGTGGGTGTTGTGTGTGCGTGTGTGTGAGAGCGTGCATAGGAATAGATGCCGAAAAAAAGGGCTTTCTTTCCAAACATCACAGTGAATCAGGGATTGTGCAAGTGATTCTTGTGGCTGTCAGACAGCCAAGAGAAACTTGAGATGTCACAATGAGGTTGTGAGTCAAGGGTCACTGGCAGGTGACGGGGCTCGTGGGAAGATGAGTCACTGCCACACGCCCCTCTGTCACCATGGAAAACAATGAGGTCATGCGCGCTCCAAGGGGTCAGAGGTGAGCAGAAATTCCTGGGGACCTGAAAGGTTGCTGGGTTGAGCTGATCGGCTGGAACATTGGTAAATAGTAGTCATGACAACCCCTCCCCCGTGGGGCACAATAGAAGAATTCTAGAGTCTTCGCCACAGTACTTTAGGTGGCCATCAATTGTGTATGAGAGTGTAACTGTGAAAAGATGCACAGTGACACACTGTCGCTAAAGTACACGCTTATACACACATTCACACACACACATACAAACATACACACACAAGCGTGTTCATGCTTACACATGCATAACTACTCATGTGCACACACACACACACACACACACACACACACTAATGCACACATACACAGAGGCACAAACACAATCATACATATACAGAAACACACACACACACATACAGTACACACACACACACGCGCACACACACACACTCACACACTGCAGCTGCACTGAGAGCCCCGGCCCGCTTCCAACCTTTAAGAGCTTGATTGAATCTGGCAATGGTAAATATAGCTACAACACAGGCCACTACTCTCTCACTACCTCTTGTAGGTCGAGCTGAGATTTTTTTTTTCCCTAAAGCACTGTGTTGTTCCATTATGTTAACTGATAGCCTAAACCCCAAGATCCATTTTACACAGTGCCTAATTGAGCTAATTTTCTCCCTGACTAATTAAAATTTTGCTCAGGGAAAAATAAAATATGTAACAGGAAACGCGTGCGGTGCCCTGAACAAACAAAAAGGGCATCTGAGGTGTCATTTTTCAAAAGGAAAAAGAAAAAAAAGGAAAAAGGGCACCGTCCTTTTCTCTACCACAGATGGCGAAATGACTCAGTTTTAATCTCCATGGCAAATATCTCAGATCTGACTCTCTTCCAAGAGCTCCTGTTCACCATAATTACCAGGGTCTTTCAGCTTGATCATAAAAGGACATTAGTTTGAAGAATAAAAGGAGACACACAGCCAACCACAGACTACCACTGTGATGCTAATAAACATCACCTTAGCTTTTAAAATAATCATAATAATTATGGTAATAAGGATGATGACAATAATTGACCAAAATACGTACACCAGGCAGAGAGGCTCAGAGTGGGCAGGACAGATTCTGGCACGGCCCCTGGTTAAACGGTGTCACTCCGGCAGAGCTTTGGCAGTGCCCGCACGGCCCGCATGCCTAGCCAGGTTTGATTGGGTGTCAGGAGGGGCCGCGATCAATCATGTGCAATTCCACCGCGTCACCACGAGCCTCGAGGGCGATTTTTTGACTCCATTTTTCATGCGGTGGAGTGAGAAATATGCTCACGTTGAAGAGGAGGAGTATGTGGTGGTGGTGGTGGTAGTAGAGAGGTGCCTTTTTATGGACACCACTTTGGCAAAGCGAAAGAGTGGCTGTGTGAGTCTATCAATAGTCTTCCTTTCTCACAGCCAAGAGAAGAAGAGAAGAGAAGAGAAGGGGGGGGCAGGGACACTTTCAGAGCCAAGGACCATAGAGATGGACAAAAACAGAGAGAGAGAGGGAGAGAGAGAGAGTGAGGCAAGAGGGAAGACTTGGAAAACCACATACTGGGAAGAGACAAGTTCCAAGACACGCATACACACACACACACACACACACACACACACACACACACACACACAGATCAAGACAAAAACGAAACCAAACAGTGACAGTGTGAATGGAGAAGGACGCTTTGCCTGACAGGCAGGTCTTGTATCATCATCCGAGTGTCCATGCTGATGGCAGCTAAATGCACTGATTGCCGTGTGTGTATGCATGTGTGTGTGAGAGAGAGTTATGTGTCTGTGTGTGTGTGTGTGTACGTGTGTGCGTGCGTGCGGTGGTGGAGACCATAAAAATTAACACAAATGAAGTGCAATGCGGATATATTGCGGGTAATATAGCCGCCAACGTACCCACCCTGATATAATTATCATAATGACACAGATAATGTGGCAGGTATGGAGACACATTTAGTGTCATTACGCCGTCCATTGCCATAATCGCCGGCCCTAAGAGTGCTCTCCATAGGCTGACCTGTGCCAAAGAAGCACTCCTACTGCTGCTCCTCTGTGGTTCTCTGTCCATTGCCCTCGGCCAGAGTAGACTGATCTATGGGGTGCTGGTCTGCACCCTGTTTTTGCTCAAGAAAAATTTTATTTATCTTTATTGGCCTGATGTAACCAAAATGTTTTGCTTTTAAATAAAATCTTTTTTTTTTTGAGCAAAATAGTGTGCAGACCACCTCTGAAAATTGAAAGACCTAATACATTTGTCTAGCATTTGTGATTATATTTTTTTGTGAATGTGCACACCTCTCTCATCCTTTATACATGGCTCAGGGGTGGGAAGCCTGTACCAGACACTCACGGATAACTGGGGAACAGTTGTGGCTTAATGGTAATGGAGTTGGTCCTTTGATCGGAGGACTGCTGGTCTGCAAGAAATCCCAAGTGGTCCGCAAGCAGTTGTGTTAAAATACTATTTTTGTCATGTTTCTTAAGCTACCTATGCTATGCACAGTGTGATATACAACTATATCATCTTCATGCCATTTCCTAGTTAGAGCTGTGATGCTGCACCAATTCATGCATTTACATAGCCTCAGATTGGGGGAGAGCTCTAATTAAGGAATGACATAACGATGAGGTTTGAGTTTTTTTAAAGGGGGAAAGTGGTCCTCGTTATGAAGAACTTTGAGAAACACTAATGTAATGTAATAAATAACTGGCAAGATTTGCCCAGCTACTCAACATTTTACCAGCATTTGGCTGGGGCTAATTTCCATCCCTGCTGGGTGCTAATTTCCATCCCTGCTGTGGCTCCTCCACTGTGGGTGATGGCAGAGGGAGCAGGCAGGCAGACACAGGCTCTGGGCTGCTGTTCAGTAGGTAGAGCCTCTGGGCTGCTGTTCAGTGGGCAGAGGCGCTGGGAACCACTGGACATGTACTACTGCAACAGCACAGGCAGCAGGAGTCTTTTGGGTTCAGTGGGCAGGGCATGTTACTGGTGGGCTGTGTGTGTGTGTGTGTGTGGGGGGGGGGGGGGGGAGATAGAGAGAGTGTTGTGCTCTCAGCAGTGGGGCACACGTGTGTTGGTGTGTGTGTGTGTGTGTGTGTGTGTGTGTGTGTGTGTGTGTGTGTGTGTGTGTGTGTGTGTGAGAGAGAGAGAGAGAGAGAGAGAGAATGGGAGTGTTTCTCAAGTGTGTCTTTATGCACATGCATATACATACAGTGTATGTGTGTGCGTGCCTGCATGTGTGTGTGTGTGTATGTGTGAGAGAGTGTGTGTGTGGGCACTTTCGCGTATAACACGGATCATTAGCCTCCTTTAAACACTTGCTCTGTCCTCCACCGCCTAGCCGTGGCATCAAATTCAATTTATTGATCAGCGGGGAGCTTGTTAACCAATTAACCTGCTTAACTGCAGGGGGCTGAGGAACCAGCATCTGAGCCAGGGGCCCTGGGCTCTGTGACAGAGACGAGACAGATAAGGAGATCAGAGGTGTGTGTGTGTGTGTGTGTGTGTGTGTGTGTGTGTGTGTGTGTGTGTGTGTGTGTGTGTGTGTGGGTGTGTGAGTGGGTGGCTGTGTGGGAGGGCTGTAAGAGGGCTGTAAGTGTGAATGCGAGTGGCCTTGACGCGGTCAAATGTAAATACGTGGCCAGGTTTTTAGACCGTGGGTGTGTATATCCACTCAAAGAAATGCACACACACATACACACACACACACATACTCACGCAAACACACACTCACACACCACCTATTAACAAAAAAATTGCACATCCATATCCACAAAAAAGTGCAGACACACACACACACACACACACACACTCACACACATACACACATCAGAGAGTGCAAAGCTGTGAAGGAAGGATCAATGGTGCATCTTTCTGATGGAGACTTGTGAGGTGAGCGTGTGTGATGGCATTGATTTTATGTGATAAATAAAATATATCATGATTATGGGCTGATGAGCACTTCTGTCTGTGGGCGGGGGAGGTTAATGAGCAAGTCACC
Source organism: Coilia nasus (assembly GCA_027475355.1). NCBI lineage: Eukaryota > Metazoa > Chordata > Actinopteri > Clupeiformes > Engraulidae > Coilia > Coilia nasus. The sequence goes on along the minus strand of CM050210.1, from coordinate 23,185,374 downwards.
AAATGTGTTTATTATTCTGAGTGTGTGTGTGTGTGTGTGTGTGTGTGTGTGTGTGTGTGTGTGTGTGTGTGTGTGTGTGTGTGTGTGTGTGTGTGTGTTTGTGTGTGTGTGTGTGTGTGTGTCTGCACTTTTTTGAGTGGATATGGATGTGCAATTTTTTTGTTAATAGGTGGTGTGTGTGTGTGTGTGTGTTTGCGTGAGTGTGTGTGTGTGTGTGTATGTGTGTGTGCATTTCTTTGAGTGGATATGGATGTGCACTTTTTATAAATAGGTTGTGTGTGTGTGTGTGTGTGTGTGTGTGTGTGTGTGTGTGTGTGTGTGTGTGTGTGTGTGTGTGTGTGACACATGTGCTGCATGCAATCATCCCCTTACTGACATCAAGTTTTCCCATTTAATGCTCTCCATCTCACGCCTTGGATGAGAGGGAGGCCTGGTATTGATCACGTTAATGCCCAGAGCAGGCTGCTCCCCTTGGGGGAGGCGGGGAGAGGAGAGGAGGGCAGGGGCAGGACAGGCAGGGGCCTTGGTGGTGGTTGGTGGGACCGGTGACTGCCTGCCTGCCTGCCTGCTTGTCTGCCTGCCTGTTTGCCTGCCTGCCTGCCTGCCTGCCTGCCACAATTACTGATTTCCCCCTACCCCACAGCTACATCTGCTCATCCCCACCCCACCCCCCTCACCCCGGCACGAGGTAATCCTTCAGGGGGGTCAGCCCAAGGACTTGGCTGGGGTCAGTGTGGGGCTATCTGAGGCTGCTGGATGGATGCATGCTGCCTAGGGTTGATGGAGGAGTTTTGGAGAGAGAGAGAGGTGAAGTGAGGATAGTCTATCTTACAGCCTCCTCATCCTTTGTGTGTGTGTGTGTGTGTGTGTGTGTGTGTGTGTGTGTGTGTGTGTGTGTGTGTGTGTGTGTGTGTGTGTGTGTGTGTGTATTCCTGTATCCTCAGACTTCTATTCTGTGGCCCCAGAAGGATAGCAGAGCAGCTCAGCTCAGCTCAGTGCGTGTGGCCGTGTTCCAGCAGCACTCTCCCCTCCACAAGCAGAGCAGGTGGCCAGCCTGTCTGAGAAAGCGCCATCACAGCCATGCATGTTCCATAAGACGCGAGAATTATTCAACATTGTGAAAAATTATAGGAAGAAGCACACACATCAACAAAGACACACAAGTCAAGTCAAGGTTTTATTGTCGTTTCAGCCGTATACACAGAACATAGTGAGACAAGACAATGTTTCACCAGGAAGAATTGGTGATACATGCAACTGTTAGAACACAGTGTGGACAAGACAGATACATAATAGTGCCTACATACACTATTAGGACCACAGATGCACATAGTGCCCGCACACAATCACAATCACACAAGACGTACTCATAAGTACACACACACACACACACGCACACATGCACACAGGACATACACATATGCACAGACACGTACGTTTAGACACACAGACGCAAACACACAGGAAATACCTGCACACACATGCATGCACACACAGACACACTAATACACACATACACACACACACACACACACACACACACACACACACACACACACACACACACACACACACTAATACACACACAAACATTCACACGCTCCACATAATAAATCTAAGAATGGTGGCCTAGATAGGAAAATACATTCAATGCATCAACCTTAACACCCCTCTAATATTCCTCAATGCATTTGATGTAGTGGTTTAGCCTAAGCTGTTTTAAATGGCCGACTCTCATCACGAGCTAATGTGGTCACATTAGAGTCACATGATGAATGTTTTGGGTTGAATGCAACGAGTGCTTCTTAGCTTCCTCTGTTGGGCCGCTGCCATCTTTTCCACCTAGAGTCCAAAAAATGCCCACCACCACCCCCACCACCACCTCAAAATATCCCTGTCTGTGCCACCCACTGTAGGGCATTATGAATGTTGTGGCTCAGCGGTGAGACGAGACTGTAGGCTACTTTTCTCACAAACAACACACAAACAAGTGTTGTTGTTTTGGGCGGTCAGACAAGCCCTCTCTGCCTTCATGTGAGTAAAAATGCCTTCACAGACACAGACACACACACACACACATACACACACACAGACACACACGCACATACAGACACACACTCACACACACACACACACACACACACACACACACACACACACACACACACACACACACACACATACACATACACACACACACAGAACCCACAAGCACAGATATACTGACAAGTATACACAGAAACACACTCACACACACACACACACACACACACACACACACACACACACACACACACACACACACACACACACACACACATACACATACACACACACACAGAACCCACAAGCACAGATATACTGACAAGTATACACAGAAACACACACACACACACACACACACACACACACACAAGAAACACGCTCAAGCACAGAGATAGACACAAGCTTGGGGAAGGGGGTTGTTGTGGTGTGGTTGTGGTGTGGCACAAACATAGTGACTCACAGCTGTCATTGAGGACATAATACACAAATCCATGGAAACACACACACAAAAAGCAGTGCGAGAGGGAAGGGTAATTACATGAAGGATGGAAGGAGGACAAGAGGGTGAAGAGAGGAAAAAGATAGAACCGAGAGACAAAGAGAATTTGAAGGTGAGACAGGAGAAGTGGAGGACAGCACAGACTAGGAGGTAAAGAAGAAGAAGACAGATAGAGGTAGAGAGAAAAAGAGAGAGGGGAGGGAGGAGGAAAGAAAGAGAGAAATTGCTGCAAGAAAAGGTGGTCGGAGAGAGTGAGAAGATACACTGAGAAAGACGGATGGTGGAAATGAACGGAAGCCAGAAAGAGAGGAGAGCAGAGGAGAGAAGAGGCAAAGAGGAAAAGAGAAAGAGAGAGAGAGAGAGAGAGAGAGAGAGACAGAGGGAAGAGGGAGAAGCACAGATAAATATCCTGTCTGTCTCGTGACTGGGATCTCATCAGTCCGGGGCGAATCTCCCTGACATGGACTGAAGCGCCCATAGCTAGGCAAAGGCAGGCCTGCACTCTGCCTGAGGCCGGGCACTGCTAATTTAATTAGGCCCCAGCTCCAAGAAGCTGGCAAAGGGGCAGAGCAAAGAGGGAGAGAGAAAGAGAAGAGAAAGAAAGAGAGAGAGAGAGAGAGAGAGAGAGAGAGACAGAGAGAGAGAGACAGAAAGAGGGGGGAAAAGAGAAAGAAACAGAAAGAAAGAAAGTAAGAAATAAAGAAATAAAGAAAGAAAGAAAGAGAAAGGAAAGGACAGAGATAAAGGAATGAAAGGAAGGAAGTGAACCAGAGAGAGAGAAAGAGAGAGAGGGAAAGAGAGAGAGGGAAAGAGGAAAAAAGAAAGACAGAGGGGACATTGGCTATTAGACCGTCACTCCTCTCTCTCCCTCTCCAATCTCGAGCCCAAAACCCTCAATCATTAGAAGTGCAAAGAGAAGCGTGATGAGAGCGTGGCTGCAGGGATCGTCAGCACAAACTGAGAATGACAAACACTGCGAGGAGAGAAAAAAAGCAGACGTGATTCCACACCATTGTCATGGTGTTGATGACGACGCACAAACACCAGCTGGTAAATGACGAATGAATTCAGCGTGGGGGGAAAACAAATAAAGTAAAGCTATTATATGGGATATCAAAATGTCAGATTACACATTTCTTTGTGTCATGATGTAGAGGGATGTGGTGATAATAGACCCTTGTAAACATCTATTCTGTTTTATTTTTACAGACACTTTCATGTTGCTTATTTGTAGATCCCCTTCTGCAGTCAATCTGAAGCACTGGTGCGTGAAATTGCAGTCTATGTGTTGAGTTCAGGACACACATGCATGCATGCATTTTTTTCACATAGGGACAGATATAGTTGTTGTTGCTGTTATTGTGTTTTATTTGGCAGGTCAATGGAATGAAAAAAAATACAGCACCTTTGGTCCCAAAGCTCTGAGCATGACTCTTAACGGTCTCTATCCAGAGTGGATGCACTGCTTTGAATTATGTAGGACAAAAACATTAGAGCTTTCCTGTGTCCCATGCCAAATGGGCTTGTACCAGAGCCAGCGTGATTACTTCTGCACACGCCCAGATGCTCAGAGGTAGTCTGTGATTACTGCATCAAAGCACTCATGTGAGCAGAGCTGACAGACCACTGGCCACAGATAGGTTGGGCACCTCACGCATGTCCGTGGGGTCTTGGGGGGTGGGGTGGGGGGGTTCTTGGGGGGTGGGGCTGTGGGGGTTTGTTGGGAAGGAGGGATTTGGAGAGCGTGCAGAGAGATTACTCATGGACATTACATTGAAACCAGTTCAAATTAAACTACAAGCAAAAGCTGGTTATTGAATTTACCAAATTTGGATAAGAAACCCTGTCACAAACAGAGACAAAAAGAGAGAGAGAGAGAGGGAAGTGGGGCAGATAGATAGATAGATAGATAGATAGATAGATAGATAGATAGATAGATAGATAGATAGATAGATAGATAGATAGATAGATAGATAGATAGATAGATAGATAGATAGATAGATAGATAGATAGATACATACATACATACATACATACATACATACATACATACATACATACATACATACATACATATATACATACATACATACATACATACATACATACATACATACATACATACATACATACATACATCAGTGTTGTATAAAGTACTGGAAAATCACACTCAAGTAAAAGTACAGGTACCCCTTCAAAAAATGACTTTGGTAAAAGTCAAAGTCACTGACTGAAATGTTACTTGAGTTAAAGTCTTAAAGTATCAGAAATTGCTGGTACTTAAGTACGAAAAGTAATGTAAAAATAAATGTACTCAAGTAATGTAATTAAAAGTACAAGTAAAAGTTAATAACAGGCAAAGGCAGTCTGAATTTGTAGCCTAATATTTTTTATATTTTGGTTAAGTGTGAAGGGCCGGGTTTCCCAGATGCAGTTAAGAAGTTCTTAGCGTTAAGAACTTCTTTAGACCCTTCTTAAGGCTCCCGTAAGAAACAACCATGTTTCCCAAAATGCTTCTTAGCATTGATGAGTTCAGTCGGACGCCACATGTTATACCAGAACTTCAGGTAGGAGCATATTACCAAAGATTAGAAGGTTCTTAACTGGGAAACTCGGCCAAGGTCATTTAGCACCTACGTGTACGGTTAATCTTAAATGACAAGTAATGACACTGCTGAAAATGCACACGCATGACCAATTGCTGTCATTATAAACAAAAGTGAAGAGAAGAAACACTGCTGTCTCCGTCTCCTCTTCCATCAGGACTGAGTGCGAAGCTAGCTTAATTACTGCGTGAAGCCAACAGGTGTAGCCTATTGGTTGTCATGCGCAAGTGGCAATTGCGAACAAGACAGGCACGTCCTGACTTCATTGCAGTCAGTTTTTTTCTTTTTTCTTTTTTTGGTAACGAGTAACTAAACGGCACATTGAAAATGTATCGGAGTAAAAGTATGCAATTAGGTTTGGAAATATAGTGAAGTAAAAGTAAAAGTTATCAAAATTAAAAAAAAACTCAAGTAAGTACAAATTCTTCCAAAATGTACTTAAGTACAGTAGTGAAGTATTATTACTTCGTTACTATACAACACTGACATACATACATACATACATAGACTGATACATAGACTGATACATACATAGCTACATAGATACATACATACATAGACAGACATAACTTTGATAGATAAAGACTTCCTGCCCTGCTGGATAAATTGTCAGCGCTGCGTCTGAACTGCTAACGCTGCTTGCTAAGCCTTGTTTCGCATGTTGGGCGTGTGGTGACACACGGTTGCGCTGTCAGAGCCGATCACTGCACATGTCAGTGGGAATCAGCAGCACGCCTTCCCATCGACTCCCAGCCCTCCAACACGCTCGCTCAAACTGCAAATCTATTCACAGTAGGCATGTGTGTACATGTGTGTGAAGGTGTGTGTCTGTGTTCATCTGTGTGTGTGTGTGTGTATGTCCATGTGTGTGTCCATGTGTGCATCTGTGTGTGTGTGTGTGTGTGTGTGTGTGTGTGTGTGTGTGTGTGTGTGTGTGTGTGTGTGTGTGTGTGTGTGTGTATGTGTGTCTGTGTGCGTGTGTGTATGTGTCTGTGTATGTGTGTCTGTGTGTGTGTGTGTGTATGTGTGTGTATATGTGTGTGTATGTGTGTGTGTGTGTGTGTGTATGCGTCTGTGTGCATGTGTGTGTGTACGTGTTGGTGTGCATCTGTGTGTATGTGTGTGGTGTGTGTCTGTAGACAATATCAGGCCCCTGTGTGTGAGCAGCCATAACAACATCATAACAGTCGCCAGGCGTGCTGTTAAGAAGGTAATCCTCAGCCATCTGAGAGGAAGTTACACACACTGTTATTGTGTGAGGCCATGTATGTGTGTGAAGGTAATTTTCTGCATGGAATGCCATTGGTACCACTGCGAAGTACACACATACATACACATACATGCACACACACAAACACACACACGCACACACACACACACCAAACACAAGCACATACACAAACACATACAGTTTATCAAGCACACGCACACCCAAACACACAAGTAACATTACCGCATACACGCACACAAACACACAAGTAACATAATTGCAATTGCTCAGTTT
>CM050210.1:23146219-23171219 GCA_027475355.1 Coilia nasus | reverse complement strand
CACCCGTTGTAACTGCCATCGTTAATGCAGCAGAGGAAATACAATTTAGACAACGAGTACTGTGTGTGTGTGTGTGTGTGTGTGCGTGCGCGTGTGTGTGTGTGTGTGTGTGTGTGTGTGTGTGTGTGTGTGTGTGTGTGTGTGTGTGTGTGTGTGTGTGTGTGTGTGTGTGACAAAGGAGCCCAAGTGTACTTAAAAAGGTGCAGATGGGATGGGCACCTGATGGATCATAAGATGACAGCAGATCCTGATGGACTCGTTTAGTGTGTCACTGTGGAAAATAAAAAGGGTGGGAGGGGGGGGGTGCTATTTGTGTATGTGTGTGTGTGTGTGTGTGTGAGCAGCAGCAGCAGCCATCCCTGAAGAAGCCTAGTGTGCCATGCAGGACATGCGCAACAGAATAATCATTCCCCACTGCAACCACTTACATCGCCTTACCATTATAGAGCAAGGGGCCCGTGTGCTAAAATCAATAGTAAGGAGAGACTGACCCCATCAATATTTAAGCTCTCTGTTGCTTTGTCCACATGTGCCAATACACACTCTTTTCTCACACATACATGCATGCATGCTTACACAGGACAAGTACATACACACACACACACACACACAAACACGCACAAGTCCACACATACACATACACACACGCACACACACACAAACACCCACGCATGGCAACTCTGTAGCGCTCCAGAGGACAATAAGGTCTGTTTGTGCCTTCACTGTTTACATGGTGGGGATAATCCACTTCATGGCCTGAATCTATAAGAGGACGGATGAACACAGAGCAGATAATGAGAGTTGTGCTGGAGGCATTTCTGTTTCACATGTTGCTGGAGAGTGAGAGAGACATTGGAGATAAGCAACAAACACACAATCTATTGCACGCACACACACATTTATGCATGCAAATATATAATATAAAGCAAGAGGGAGAGACAGAGAGACAGACACATGTAGTTAGACTCTCCACATGCACACACATACATGTGCATGCACATATGCACATGCGCACACACACACACACACACACACACACACACACACACACACACACACACACACACACACACACACACACACACACACAAATAAACCCCACGCAGACCCATACAAAGATGTCTACATACATGTCACCACAATTCCCTGGCCTACATTATCCAGACCCTGTAAACAACAATGGGTCAAACAAAATGCAGAAAAAGAGAGGCAGAACATCTAGTCAACAACAACAACACACACACACACACACACACACACACACACACACACACACACACACACCTCGTCTGACAGGCTGGTATACATTCCCACGCATACATTAGCAGCCCAGCAAACCCAACCACCCACCCGCCTGCCAGCCTGCCTCACCCCACTCCACCCACCATTCCCAGCACTTGGATGGATGTTGACTCACAGTAACCATGCATGGTCGGGGTGGGGGAAGTGGGGCTGTGTGTCTTTCTTTGTGTGTGTGTGTGTGTGTGTGTGTGTGTGTGTGTGTGTGTGTGTGTGTGTGTGTGTGTGTGTGTGTGTTGTTGTTGTTGCTCTTGTTGTCGTTGGTGTTGGTGGTGGTGGTGGTGGTGGTGGTGAAAATCATCAGAGCAGAAAGCCCTCTGACTCACTGCCTTAATGTGCCATCACCTCCCCGCTTCCCTTTTGTGTGTGTGTGCACTGTGCACTGTGCTGTTACCATGAATAAATAAATAAGGAAATAAATAAACAAATCGAATAAGGGATGAGATGGGGTCAAGGAGGGCTGACATGGGCCAAGTGGCCACTGCTGTAAAATGATTTGAAGTGTTTGACCTGGCCAGGCCCCACCTTTACCTGGGGGATTTGACAGGGCCAGGGGTCACGACCCTAGATGGTCAGAGCAGCACTGTGTGTGTGTTTTCTTGTGTTGAGATGGATTAAGGCTAGTGCCACTGTGATTTAAGTCACCAGAAACACTCAGACTTGCTGCTGTTACAGAGAGCTTAAAAGACTGACTGGGGAAACCTTGCTTTACTCAAGTGGCGACTTTAGCAGCCTTGTTAACTGTGTGAGGTCACGCCCAGCGGCAGAAAGGGCTTAGTGTCTGCCTTGTGTGCTTTTATGTTGGAATGACACTGAGGTTCAGTCCCGACAATAGCTTTGATTTTTTTGGGCTGGGCTAGCCACTGAGCTATGATGTTTTGTTGTGGGCTTGGTATGCTAATAAGGTTGGCAGATTATTCCCGCCGCTGCTTTGATCCGCTCACACTGTTTCCTCTCACGCTAGCGCACTTCCAATCCTCGTGGGAGTTCCACAATCATGGCAAGTCAGTGGGTGATAACAACTGGGGAGGTTAAACTCACAAAAAAAATTCTACCACGCATCGCTTATCAGCCTTAGCGTAAAACCTCATCAGGTTCAACTGCTTGGTCATCACAGAACCATAAGTAAAAATGCAAAGCCTCCCACCCACCGCTATCTCGACGCTGGCTAATCTGTGCGGCACTCTCAGTAGGGTTGGATTGATGCCCTTGGGAGAGAAGATTTCACCAAAATGGCCACAGAGAAAATTTGATGAATAAGTGCTATGTCATAGTAATAGCTTATCCCTCCCTACCCTCAGTAATGCTGCTGTTAAGGTCTAAATATATGTGATGCAAGTAGCCTGGGCCTACGTGGAGTTTGGTAAAACAGCACCATCATGTGGTGGGAGTCTTTCTTAGGGTGGCACGGGTGGTTTGCCTGTGTCAGATGTAGTGGCCTAAAGCATGCACATTCGTCTAAATAGTCTGGGTGCTGCCAATCTGATGAAGGGCACTTGCCCGAAACGTGAGGTTAATTACAATGTGTTTCTAAGCATAATACTGGTGTTGTGGGCTTTATTTTTTTTGTTTGAAAGACACAAGACATGAAATCAATCTCAACTTGCTTCCATATACATAAGTGTAGGACTACAAAGCTGCTGAGCTATTTCTCAAACGTTTTGAGCAGTTTTAAAACTGTTCATGCTGGTAAAAGTGAATCTTTTATGAATTTCGAAACGGCAGAATTCCACTGCATGATTTTTTCCCAAAATAAGGTTGCAACCTCATAAAACATGGAGCACTCTCTTGACAAGATCTTGAATGTGGTGGCATAACATCAATAAAGAGCACACTTCAAACAAATACACCATTATGAAAAAAGGGGTTTTTATTACTCTGAAACATCAACTGTACATGCATAGTGGTTCAATTTACAGTAATAAAACCATTTTGAAACACCTACAAAATACTGATCCCTGCACCTCTCTAAGTCTATTGTTATATTGAACCAGAGGTATTACCTGCTAACACACACCTAACTGGGCCAGTAGGGTGACGAAGAGATGTACTGTATGTCAGGAATAGGGATCATCACATAAGGATTAGATATTTGTATTTACACCGGTTGACAAAGAAGCCAGACTTCAAAATGGCTGAATAGTCTGTGTCACTGTTTTGTACTTGCCCTTAGAAATGTCCCTTTTTGGTCCCAAATGTTTTTTATTCACAATCTGTGTTTTTTGAAGTGATCTCTGTGCTGAACTGTGCAAGCATTCCTTTGGTGAGCAGGGTAGGATATGGCTGTAAGACGAACCTGTGGCTTAAAATCAGCTGTTTTTTTTTGTTGGGGGTGGGGGGGGTTGTAAGCTAGGGTCCATATCAAGGTACCCTTGTCTTGTATTTTTTTTATCTGAGAAAAAAAAAACACATCCTTACACAAAATGTAGTGTCCATTAGTACTATCATATATTATTATTACTAAAAGCTGGTATCAGAAGAGAAATAATGTTCAATACACCTAAATTCTGTGAGAAATTACAGATATATCTAGTGAAGCTGAAAAAGCAAACTCTACTATCTGTAGTAGTTGCAATCACACTGACCCAATTACAGCACAGTTCTAGGAACCAGGAATGCTGGTTCCCACGAGAAGCCCTGCTGAGACAGTTCTTTACACTCAGAACTGATCACTGGAGACCCTCATCCACAAGAGGCCCCTACTGCCTGTGGAGGTAGAGGCCTCTTGTGCCTGCAACTGAGTCTACTTTGTATTTCTCCTTATACATAATGTAAGCACGTACATTTGTGACGCATATGCAATCCCTACAGCGCTTTGAAGCAGTGAGAGTTGCATGGCCAGATTGTGCAGCCTGTGTGGTACAAGTGTGCAACACTAGCCGAGGATGAAAAGGTTTCGCCCCCTCTCTGCATCACCGCCAAAAAAAAGATTGTCTAGATTGTTTTTATGAGCTAAATATTAGCAGACACCTTAGAGGGTTTTACAAAACGCACAGTAGGAGGCAGAGATAGGGGAGGACTGTGTCACGCTGCTTCTTGGGCATAGCGCTTGGCACTGACTGGCCTTGCACGAGCGCCAAAAGAGTCTGAATGCAAGAATTGCATCACGAAAGCTTGGGCTGCCATGCTTGTTTGTACATCCTTTCTCTCTCTCTCTCTCTCTCTCTCTCTCTCTCTCTCTCTCCACTTATCTGGACCTACCATTTTCCAACATTTGCCTTACACATGATAGCACTAATCTTAAAAAGAGCTAGTTAGGTAAATCGATATACCATCTTTACTTTGCACAGAATTTGTCCAATATTGGTCCCTCTTGCTATTTACTGCCGACTCATTAAGAACATGTGAACACCATAAAAGGTCTATGTGTTGCCTAAGAAAGCTAAGGGAAGACCATAGTGTGTCTGGCTTTAGTTTCTATGTACACAGCTCAAAGGACTGAGTAGGTGCGTGCCATGCAATGTTCACACCACCACCAACATCTGCTCCAGCCTGATAGGACTCTCAGTACTGCAAAACTAACTTGCTCAAGAGCAGTAGGAGAAGAGAGGGACAGAGAAAAAGAGAGAGAAGAAAGAGTGAGTGAGTGGGTGAGAGAGAGTGATACAAATTATTGAGCTGAGTGATGCAATCAACAGGGGTGTTAACTGATTTGACTCAACCCCCCCCCCCCCCCCCCCCCCTTTGTAACTGATCGTCTGTTCTGCATAGAATCAAATACTACAAGGGCCTAAATGGGTTTCAGCAGGGTTAAGTGAGTGCTGACCACACTTCATATCTTATCTCTGCTTTTCAGGATTAGAACTCGCCAGAGCTCAGGAGGTCGGTCTCCACTGTGGCTCTTGTCAATCAAAGTGAGTCAGAGGGCAGAGCCCTCCTCTCAAGTGTTTGAATGACAGGAGCGTGAGAGTCCGGGCCTGATAAGCAGGGGTGCCGCTGCACAAAAAAAAAACTTCTGGCGGCTCATCTCCCAATAACAATTACAGTGTTTTTAAAGGGCCACGTGTCAATGGGGTGCCTTAAAGGGGTGTTCACATCAGAAGTGACCAGAGTGACGGAAGGTCATTTCTCTATGGAAAGTCTGCGAAATGGGCCGAACAAAGTGAATTCACCGGCAGCGAAGTGAAAAGGGCAACCGGAGCGAAAAAGTTAAAGTCAAAGTCAGTTAACTTTATGGTAATGAACTATGATGCAGTTTGGAGAAAACCAAACAGAATACTGTGTATAGATTCACCAACGTCTGTTAATTACTGAGCTAAATCCATCATTCCAAATGATACGTCATGAGCGAACAAAGTGAACAAGGCGAATTCAACAGCGAGGCTTCTTCAGCGATGGGTTTGCTTTGGTCGCTCCTGGTCTGTACTTACAGTAAGAGTTGTCCTAACTCCACCCCACTCATCACCCACACCCCTGCACCCCTCCAGTGGCAGCCCTACTGATGAGTATGGGGAGAGCTGCAGAGACACCACAAAGTCGTACTGTATAATGAGGTGCCATGATACTCGACATGGCAGAAGTTATCAGTGGATATACAGGAAGAGGGGAAAGGGCACAGAAGTGAGAGCCCCGTCACTCTCAGTCAGATAAAACAGAATTCATAATAGCATAACTTAGTACTCAGTTATAATTGGTTTCTTTTCAAGCACAAAATGCTTCAGTCTTGAATGACTTCCACTGCAAAAAATGTATTCTGTTTTATGCCTGTGCTTAGAGTCAGCATATTCTTTGATTCTTTGGACTGTAAGTACCTTGGTTCAATCCTACCTTACCACTGCCTGTGTGGTTCATGGGTGCTTTTGTGAGCTAAAACCTGCTTGTGTTTTCTCATGCATGAAAAACATACCTGATTCTATATTTTTCCAGTTAAAATAACAAAAAAATGCAAACCTCCATGCACTATACAGAAGCATAATTTTGCAAAATGTCTCAAAATGTAATAATGTAATAAATAAAAAGGCCCTGTCTGAATCAGACCGATTGCAATTAAGTACTTACACCATTATTATAGCATTCAACTAAAACATAAGATTAACACATCAGTAGATGCCAGGGGCTTGACAGTGCAGAGGGAAGACCATAATTATCTACAAAGCGTAGCTTTAAAACCACACAAATGTATGTTGTTTGCATACCTGTCAGCGGTGGCACATTCACAGTAAATAAAGTGAGGGTATATCATATCGAAAGGTGAAAATAAAAACTAGCAAGTACAACGCCACTCTTCCATGTAATTAATATGCCAGCAACATGTACACACCGCCTTTCGGAGAAGTGTAAAATATTAACAACTAAGTATATACAAAACAAGAGAAGAGACTATTATGAAGGGCTGTAATAGGGAGCTTTTGACATGAGGATGTTAGCTGCCCTCCAAAAGATGAACTTCATCCTTGAAACAAACGATAGTATAAACAAGTCCAGGTGTGTTGTATAGGAATAGCTATGCCATATGTAATGTAATTAGAAATAAACAACACTTCCTGGCATAACAGGTGAAGTCACCGCATGCCTGGTGGCATAATAGTCTTCATTTTCTCTTGAAAAAAGTGCTTTAAGATTGGATGAAAACAGTAAGACAAACAATGACTCGGTTAAAGGAATACAACACTGTGACAAAAAGAAGGATATATAGGCATGCATTATTTTAAATATCATTAAGGACACAAACTGATTCCCTATAAAGAAAAGCAGACAGGATTAAACCATCCAGTCTGCAATTTTGCCTATCTACTGTAGTACCTATTCTGACGTAAATTACAGAGAGAGAATCGTGTGCGACAAGCAGAGAAAGACAAAGATAGCTATTCAGACAAGCCTGCCCTGCAACCATATTACCACCAACATGTAATATACCAGTGCTAAACAGAAAAGAGCAAGTCAATTATATTTTACAATTTGAGTTAAAATTACCCAAAAATAAACCTTTGTGGTTGATCCATAAAAGAAATCACTGATGTCTTTGGTCCCACAACTGTCTGAAATGGCAGCTGCCAGTAGTATACATGTATCTGAATGCACAATAACCTCTGGCCTTCAAATGTCACCACAAGAACCTGCCCCTAGTCTATATTCCATTCATTAGCAGTAATCTATTTTGACATCAAGGATTTTGTTTGTTATTTGCCTGTTTGTTATTGCCGATTGGTTGTATTCTGGAGTATTGCTGTGTGGTTGTAAAATTCATAACTACATTCAAAGCCAATGCCATATTGTAGTGCAGGCCTACGAATAGCTTATAATAGTTTATGCATTTTCATCTTCCTCTCTTTGTATGTAATACTGATGGGTTTATTGCAGAGTACAGTTACTGCTTAGTTTCTCTCTGTAATGGTAAAGCTCCTCTGGAACACAAAGGCCACTTTATCCCAGCATAGAGGTATGCTCGCCTCTCCTTCCACACACACACACACACACACACACACACACAAACACAAACATGCATATACACACGGACATACATACACATGCTCCTAGACACACATATACACACAGACAGACAGAGAAATACACACAGACAGAAAGACAGACAGACAGACACACACACACACACACACACACACACACACACACACACACACTGTACTGCACTACACACTACACAAACTCTCTGAAACCAAAAACATTGGATGCAAGTAACCTAAAGCGTTAAACTAAAGTGTAAAAATGCAATAAATAAATACACAACTAAATAAGAGCACACACAAAATAGAAATAAATAAAATAAATAAATAGATTCAACAAATAAATGTCACCACAACACATCCACCCACATATACCCCCACACATGCACAAACCCACACCCACACACACACACACACACACACACACACACATACACACACACACCCTAACTGCAAGCCCTGCTGCAGTTCCCTTCCCTTCTCAGAAGTACAAGTAGTAGGTCCAGTAGAGCAGGTTGATGAAGATGAAGGAGAGAGGGAAGGTCAGGCGCGAGTAGTTGTCGATGTAATGCGGGTTCTCCACGTGGCAGCAGTTCAGGAAGCGCACCAGGCGCCCCACCTGCTTTATGGTCCGCAGGCAGCACCCCCGGTGATCGGATGTGGATCCCGCGCCCGAGCCCTGGCCCCCGGCCAGCTCCTCCTTGGCCAGGCTGTGGGTGGGGCTGCCGGTGCTGCCGGTGTGGCTCAGCACCTCCTCACGCTTGCGGGCGCGCAGCCCGTGGCTCCTGCCGATGGAGGTGACGATGCCGTTCATCTCGTCCTCGCGCTCCTGCATCTCCTGGCCGTACTGGGGACACACGTGGGGACAAGAGGAGAAAACACACAGGTTTGGCAGGGTGGTTACAACCTGTAACATGTACAGAAATACCCTAAGGAGTAAAAAAATTCTACTCATGCTACTCATATTTCCACTAACAACCGAAAAGCACACACGGGTAGACATTTTGACCATGGGCTTAACACCAATGTTGACATGGACAGGAACTTTAATATCCTAAGGATGATAACATTTCTGCCAACGCTGTGGTCATTTTGGCTAATGGCCAAAAAGCACACAGAGTCACATGGGTTGGAGTTTTTCCAAGGTACAGTGTACCAGAACTCACATACCGTAAACATACAGTAAGGATGAAAACAGTTCTGCACATGTGTAGTCATTTTGACCATAGGCTTGCACACAGGATAACAAGTTGGAGCATTTCCAAAGTAAAGGACACCAGTGTTGACACCCTGCCCAGTACTCACATACCCTTAAAAACAAGTATGAAAACATTTCTGCCCTGGCCATCTGAGGCCATTTTAACCTTTAAGCACCTACCATTAAGCACTGTGCAATATTCAAATACAGAAATAGTATGGTATCTGCACGTCTTTTCCATTAAAGGGAAAAAAATATACACAGATGTATACAATTACATGACAGCACAGAATCTGCACTCACTCACTCATTGACTAAAATCTACATTAAAAAACACGTTTGAGTTCAATGGCAAAAAGTGACTCATCAACTACAAAATGGCTGATCTACTTCACACAACAGGGGAAATCCTGAGCTGAGGCCTCATCTCCAACCAGTGCCATCAGAACCTCATCAGAACAAAAACGGTCCATTACATATCATTTCTAATGTCCCTGTCACAGGTACAGAGATGACAATGACAGGAACTGTACTGACTAAATGAAGCTGGATGGAGGAATGACAAAAGTAATGAGGATGACCAAAGCTACATGATGGCGGCCTTCGAAACAACAATTGGGCAACAAAATGATAACTCCAACAACAAGGGACACTGGACAACACTGCTGCTAACAACACTGGCGATGGCTGGCAGAGAAGATGGAGGTAAAAATTAAGGTGCAGGTGAAGATGAAGGAGAAAATGAGGCACTCAGAGACCTTCCCACTACCAACCCCGACACAGCGACTCCCCTTCTCAAACACTCAGAGACTCCCTCTACCAGCCTGACAGTTGAGCTCCCCTGTGAACCACAGGGGACATTAGTGGAGCTCTCCACAGCATCCTGGCGGATTTCTCTGGCGCTACTGGACTATAACAAAGCTTGCCATGTGTATGTCTGTCCAGTGTTTTTTTACCAAACTGTTGAAGCACTTTGAGCTACATCCTTTGTACGAGATGTGTTATACAAATTATTATTATTATTATTATTATTATTATTATTATTATTATTATTATTATTATTATTTGGGGCAGCTGTGTAGTTCTTAGAGAGTCGGGTTTGGGATTGGAAGGTCGCAGGTTTGAATCCTGTTCCGGTAGGCAGAATGGGGGTGGGGGAGTAAACAACCAGTGTTCTCCTGCATCCTTATCCATGGCTGAAGTGTCCTTCAGCAAGGCACCTAACCCCACATTACTCCAGGGACTGTAGCTAAAACCCTGTTAATAACTATAAGTCGCTCTGGGTAAGAGCGTCTGCTAAGTGTAATATAATTTTTTATTTTTTTTATGAGGGCTGGCTTACCATGTAAGTGTTAACAACAACAACGAGGGACACTGAACAACACTGCTGCTGACAGCACTGACCACGACTGGCGGAGAAGATTGAGGTGAAAATGAAGGTGAAGATAAGGATGAGGATGAGGGCTGGCTCTTACCATGTAGGCGTTGGCAGCGTTGGGCTGGTGCAGGGTGCAGAAATGGGCCACGGCGTACTCGATCAGGGCGCCAAAGATGAAGCTGAAGCAGATGCCCAGGTAGACGTCGATGGCCTTGATGAAGCAGTTCGCATTGGGCAGCGAGGTGCGCGCGCCCATCATTAGGGTCGTCATGGTGAGCACTGTGGTTACGCCTGGACAACGAACCACAGACACAGAACCAAACATGGCAGGAGGGCAGGACACACAGGGCATATTACACTGCATATTACACCAGAGACCTAATGAAACACAATTTTTAGTGCAGCGACTATATGCTGCAGTTGATTAAAAACTAATGGAAAACAATTTATTAATCAAACAGTAATGCAACCATGAAACATCACTTACCACGCATATTCTCACTGACCATCGTGCCTATGCCTCGGCCAAGCCTTGTTTTGCACACTGCATACCTATGTGGCCTAACTACTGTACATGCCATCTAATTTAAAATATTTCCCAGATACAGCTTTAAAAACCACTGATATCTGCTTTGTGTGTGTGTGTGTGTGTGTGTGTGTGTGTTTTTTATAAGATTATGGCCTGTGCTTGTGAAAGCTTGCTTTTTCCAGGTCCATAAAAAAGATTAATTCAAGCTTTGACTTTTTAACTTGCACAACAATTAAAAACAACCTGCCATATTTTTTCAAGCAAGCTCTTTTTGATCATTACTTTTATCCGTTTTTGTGTTGAAGGCTTAATATATTCATTGCTTGATATTTTAAGTCAGAACCCTCCACAGGAACCATCCATGCACTCATCCTTTTTTTAGTTTTTTTTTTCTCTCCATCTCTCTGTGTTTTTTCTTTCCACTGTTCATATGTCAGCGCCTGAGATGAAAGATGCTGTGGGATTTCTTAGGCTTGAAGCCCTACTGGGAGACTGACTGTGTGCCCAGTCCAGGATAAGTCCACCAGATTCTCTCCACACACACACACACACACACACACACACACACACACACACACACACACACACACAAACACACACACATTATGCACCAGAAGACAGCCTAAACATATGGGTACTGGTTGAGGAGGCAGTGTTTGAAAGCAAGGACATTTTTATCATTTATAAAACCAAAAAAAATCTAACATTCACTTAATTCACAAGTTTTATTTGTTCTTTTACTGTACATTCTCGAAGTTTGTATTACTGTAATCGGACATCAACAGGTGTTCTCCTAAAGCTATTATTTGCACAGATTGTCCAGTGTGTGACCTTCTGTGACACTACATTCATTCTAGTACAAAGGGGGGTGTTTTTTATCATTAAACAAATAGACAGGGAGCACATGTGGCAAACGCACACTGACTCTGACTGCTAAAATAAGGGGTGAATCTCACAGGTGACATGAGACAAAGTTTGGCGGCGCTGGCTCACCGATGCAGATGCGTGCTGGCACGGAGGACTGGCTGATCCAGAAGGACACCCAGGACAGGACCACCAGAGCGCTGGAGGGCACGTACGTCTCCAAGATGAAGTAGAGGATGCTGCGCTTCAGGCGAAAGTGGAAGATCAGCTTGGGGTAGTTACCTGAGGAAATGAAAGGGGAGGGGAGAGAGAGAAGAGGGAGAGAAAGAGATTGAGAGAGAAAGAGTGACAGAGAGAAAGAACAACAGAAGGATAGAGAGAGAGAGAAATAGAGTGACAAAGAGAGAGAGAGAAGTGGAGAAAGGGAAGTTTGTGTTAATACTTAAGTTCCCCTATCTGTAAGGAAGTTATTGTGTCATCACAAAATGATGAGCAGATGAGCAGATGTAAATAAAAACTGCATAACCAGTTAAAGTGAGAGTTGCTTAGCTGTGTTGCATGGGAAGGGGAGTGATAACAGTGGACAGGTGGGTCCTTTACTATTGTAATATCTGAATATGTGTGATTTCTTTACTATTGTAATATCTGTAACTTGGCACTACGCTCATTAATGCTGTAGGCAAGACACCTAATAAATTTGACATCAGTCTGACGAATGGTTTGAGAGTTGTGTATACAAAAAACAGACCAAGAGAGAGAGACAGATCAATTAAAAGATAGACAGGGGTTGGTTGTCAGAAGCAGTGTGTTCAGCTAGCACTTCTATGATCTTCAGTGTTGTCAGTAAGTATCATCTGTTTCCAGTTCATGTCTACATGTCTGGATGGCTGTTCCTGGTAGCCCTTGTAGAGTTGTTGTGAGACTGCAAGATTAGGTTGTCTACAATCTGACAACCTGATTTCATTTTTGCTCAAAACAACATAGTCAAAGCATGTCAGCATCTATCATACATTCCTTTCCTTTCAGATGGATTGATGGCCTTGCTTCTTTTCGATGTTTCAACAGCTCTATGTTTGTCTAATAACAGCAGGTTTTCGGATGGTGGGAGAGCAAATTCATGCATTTTATTTTAGGTCATTTTGGAAGTAAATTGTGGTTGTAGTTAATTTTGTAAGTAAAACTTTGGAAGTCGTGCAAACAGTTGGTAATGAACAGTAGGTAGTAAATTTTGGAAATAAACTGTGGTTGTAAGTGAATTGTGGAAGTACATATTGGAAATTTGGGTAGCAGGTAGCTAAACTGTGGACACACACTAAAGGATTGATCACCTTTAGTGGAGCCGCCTCAGGGGAGGGTGTACAGTGAGTAAAGGCCCGAAACACTTGTTGATCCTGAGGTACACTGCTGAGGATGTGTCCCACATAGTGTATGGATAATTGTAATGGCTGTAGTTAGGAAAGCCTGAAGTGTGGTACAATGGGTGCTCTCCCCACATGTGCAAGTGTCTTGTATTTTTATTTATATATTTATTTATGTGTTAAGGAAATGTTGGAGGAAACTGCAAAGGCTTGCCAGTGGTCCTGGATGAGATGCATGTTGTTGGCATGGTGAAAGCCATGGGGGAAAGCGATAGGTAGGTGCTGCTGAGTGGATCATGTAAACGGCCCCAGCAGCCCCAGTCACTGTAACGGTAGCCGGCTGGTTCAGGTTAACCCTTGTTGAGCATCTGTCTGTACGGCTCCAGTTGGCCATCCCCTCAGCTGCTCTGTCCTGTACAGCTCACATGAGGTTGCGTGAATAGCTGTAGTCAGCGGCCAGTTGTGCGTGTTACACCTGGGAGTAGGGACTAACAGCCTGAACTATTTACTTGATTAGAGATAGTGAAGGGGTAGGTGTAATAGCTATAGTTTCTCCCTAAGGTGCTCTTCCTACATGCACAAGTACTTTGTGTTCTTTGTAAACGGTTATAACATTTTATTTATATTATTTTGAATGTTTCTTTGGCATTTGTCTGACAGCAAGTAGGCGCAACAGACTTGGCTGAATGCATGACAACAGTAGCCTACTCGATGCCTTGAGGTACATGTCACACCCCTACACATTATGAGTGAGCGGGGTACAGACCCACATGGAGGCCCACATCCTGTGTCTCTGTCACCCAAGTTCCCTCTACTGCCAAAACCACTGGCCCTAAGGCTTCAACCTCCCTCTGCCACAACCCCAACACTAAAACACTAATCCACCTTGTGTTGGTGTAAGTATGGAGCGAGATAGAGAAAGAGAGAGGATGAAAGAGAAAGAGAGAAAGAGTATTTGTGTGTGTGTGTGTGTGTGTGTGTGTGTGTGTGTGTGTGTGTGTGTGTGTGTGTGTGTGTGTGTGTATGCTTGCATGTCTGTGCATGTGTGTGTACGCGTGTGTACGCGTGTATACGTGTGTGCTTGTGTGTATGTGATGTGTTTGTATTTGTTTGTTTGTGTGTATGTGTGTCTGAATGCTTGTGTGTGTGCATGTTTACATCTATGCTTATGTCTGTGTGTGTGTGTGTGTGTGTGTGTGTGTGTGTGTGTGTGTGTGTGTGTGTGTGTTTGTGCGCGTGTGTATGTGTGTGTGTGTGTGCATGTGTGAGTGTGTCCGCATGCATGCACGCGTGCGTGTGTGGATGACTCACCTGTCTCATAGACGGCCTCGGACTCTGACGTGTAGTAGTCCTCCAGGGTGTACTGTGCCAGCTGCAGTGTGTCCAGCCCGCTCACAGACTGGTTCCCACGGGTCCAGTAGAACACAACATCCTTCACATTGTAGCCCCCTGGGAGCAAATACACAAACATTATGGTTGAGCTCAGCTTTATGTAATTATCTGTTATAATATAATCTTATCTGTAAGATTTTAACATATGATGAATTTACAAATACTAAATCAAATCTATCAAATCTGAAAAAAGCACCTCCGTTATGTTATGTTGTGTAAAATACTATGAGAAACAGTATATAAGAACAATGTTGTCATTGCTCACAATAAAGTGTTCTCACTTTTTTACCCCTAGGAGGCGCTGTTGACTTAAACGTAACAGCTCAGGTACTTGAAAGACGGTTTTTAATTGGGGGAACCTTTCCCATAGATGAGACAGCTTCTCCACATAGCCTATCGAGACGCGCCTGCCATGGATTGCGCGCGAATCCCCTTAGGAGACTGCATATTTTTACGCGGGAGAAAAAAGCATGCATAATTGATCTGTGAAGGGTGAAAGGAACCGTGCATGCTTTCCCTTACAGAACTCGTGTCCTCTTATCTCTACAGCTACTCCCTCCACCGTGTTCTTCAGATCTTCTCCCCTCAATTCAATCTAGCACTGTTGCGCAAACCCCAGATACAGCTTCACAAGTGTTTGAATAAATAAAACCGAAAACAGTCAACCAAACCACATCTTTACTCGAACTTGTAACAGTACTAGTAAGCGACAAGCATATAACTCGGGTAAAGGTATGTTATATTCATTTGGCGTTTAATTAGTCTACAAGATCTTTAATTACATTGCTTCTGTCACCCGACTAATACAGGAACGTTACGCAACCTCCTCGCGGAAGCAGAAGAGTAATTGTGTGGAAGAGATAGATCGAAAGTATAATTAGGACACAAATTAAGCACGTCAGGCGACGCCCCTAACATATAGAAGCACAAGCAAGTAGGCTCTTCCAGTTGTTGCTTTTATTAATTGTTTGTTTGTCCCAACTGGACTTTAATTGCACTCCAACTTCCGAAAGAGTTACAGCATAATTATTCTCCATTGTCAAATATTCTGTCTCAGCCCTTCTCCATGACAGGGAAACAAGAACACGCACTGACGTCAGGCCTGTAAAAAGACCCATTGATGGGGTTGCAGCATAACCGAACAATGAAGCTTGACTTCTAGAGTTATCAGATGTACCAGATCAAAGCCTTCTTTGCGCAGCTGTCATTTCCTTCATAAGGGATTAAAATGACTGCAACCCTAGTAAGAACATCCAGCTGTAGTAATCCCATCCATATCACAGTAGTTTAGCTCTCTGTTAAACATCGAAAAAATGTATTAGTCATAAAGAGTATAACCTGGGTTAATAGAAACGAGCTCATTTGAGTGTATATGCCAGTTGCAACATATTGAGTGAAAAAAGACTCCTCATTTTAAACGAGTGGCTGTGTTTAGCCTACTCTATGCGACCTCTGAGAACTGTTGACTCAGGTCATTACTCCCAGTAATGCATCTCCTGGGTGATTATTAACCTCCATACCACGTATGTTTCATACAGCATCCAACATGTGTTTAATGTTTAATACAGGGCCGTGCTTTCTGAAGTGGTGTTTGCTGTCATATGTTTCAGGTAGTCAGCATAAAAAGCATTAAAACATTCATAAGTTGCAAGGACTGATTTAAATGTGGTCACATGGCCAAAAACATGCCATGAATGAAGAGAGGGGAGGGGGAATTGAGAATTGTGATAAATCTTTAATTTCATATGTATATATATAAGTCATATGGACTTTATTCTTGTCATTACTGAATCAATATTTTAGTGCTAGGTGCCATATTTAGTGCTATATTTAGCTTCAGGATATCCCTCATGCTAATTTTATGTGTTCATTGGGTCCCGTCTGTCTACACCACTTACGTTACGGTATGGGGCCATATTTAAAAAGGTGAACGTTAGATTCTGGGGAACGTTTTCCAACATTGTAATGGTCTTACCAAGGATGCCGAGCAGATACTGGACATTGAATTGTAACACGTGTAATGTAATTTAATTCATACTGAAACTCAAGGGTCAATCTCAATTCAGCTTCAACTTTCACGTAGCCTTGGTATGGAGCAATTTAAAGAATCCAAAAATGATCGGCTTGCACAGAATGTGAACAATACTTTCTTACAAACATTACAATACATCCAGTCTTGAAAGACCTAGATATTAACTATCTGTTAAGACAGTTATCTGTAGGTGAGGCAATCTACCCAAGAAGCACCAAGCTGTGGTATTGCAGTAACCAGTATACATTCAGGTGGTGTTTATTTTTTCATTTGTCAGTTTCAGTGCCACTCTATGAGATGTGTGGGCTTTTGGCAGCTGAGGAGGCTGGCGGCATGAAATGAAAGGCCACTCGGAGAGGCCCGTGTGCCTGGCAGCATGTCAGAGGCTCAGGGTGACACTTCAGCACCCTGGACAGCGGCGCAGGGCCAGACCTCAAGGCTGGCACATGGCGGGAGCAGAGACCACACAGACAGACGCACAGACAGACGGCCCACAGTAATCACCTCTACCTCGGAGCCTGAGGAGAAGGTAGGGAGGGAGGCTGTGTGCGCTCAGCTGGCCACGTTTGTTTACCAGTCTTACTGGTGTTTGTTTTACTTCTCGACATACACACACACATATACACGTACACACAAACACACACACACACACACACACACACACACACACACACACACACACACACACAGACTTAACTTTCTTGAGAGTACCTTTGTTGCCTCTCACTGCCATTTGGTTGTCTTCCATATCTCCATTCTTCTAACTGTCTAGCTTTTGGTCTGAGCATTGCATCTCCCACAGATATATACTGATTGTATGCGTGTGTGTGTGTGTGTTTGTGGGTTTATGTGTGTGTGTGTGTATGTGTGTGTGTGTGTATGTTTTTGTATGTGTGACTGTGCAATGTGTGTTTTTTTTTTTTTTTTCGCCCTCTATCACCATCTCTGGAGCTCTCAGAGTATCTCTCTTCCTACTCTCTCTCTCTCTCTCTGTCTCTGTCTGATGGACAACAACCTGCGGGGCCGTCCAGACCTGTCAGCTCCTCCATCTCCTCCCCGAAGGGAGCCTGCACTGCACCACTCCTCACCGCGGCAGAGAACCACCTCCGCCGCTATCTCCACGCCGCTTTGCAGGAGTGCCACTCCTCCTCCATCCATCCTGCACAGTAACTGTCCAGCACAACAGGAAAACACTCGTTGAGAAGGGAACCTGCGCACCACCAGCGTGCGACTCTCTGGTCTTTTTGGGGGAAAACAAAACAACCTTGCAGACCCCGGTGCTCTGCTGGAGGGGGTACTGTTGAATTGCAGTAGCCTGCTGTTTTTCTGCCTCTGAGAGAATATTTTGAAGTGGGGAGGAATGCTGAAAATTACAGTTTCAGTTTTGAAAAATTCAGTGCATCACTCGAAAGTTTGGTGGGATCACTTGCCAACAATTCATGATGCAAGTTCTGAGCAACTCCACTGGAACTCTGAAGAAAGTCTGACCATCTTTGGATAAACAACCCAAGGGTGGCGCTCAGAATGTTACCAGTGATTCATAACAACTAAATCATAAATACTGTAAACATACAAACATGCTGAAGTGAATTATTTCAAGCATCTTTGTGCTCATGTTATCAACACAATTGACTACAGTGTGGCCACAATTTATAAAACAGCCTAACATTATTGAAAATCGTGAGCACAATGTCATTTAAAATTGTGAACACAAATGACTAAAACGTGGCCATGATTTATATAACTGACAGTTAGCAGCTCAATAGGTGTCTGCGAGAAAGAGGGTTGTGCAATACATCCAATTTTATTTATTGCTCCCAACAACCTCAAAAACAGCACAATTGGGCTCAACTAATTAATGATGCTGGCTGAAGCCCATGATAACTCGCTCTCACCATTCCTGTGTACTCTCTCGAACCAAAACCCGCCTTTTTGGAATTGCATACTAAGCTGCTATTACAGCATGTTTTTTACTTTCTCTACTTCAAAGTCCTTCCAAAGTTTTGTGGGGACCAGAAGTTTCTAAAAGCAACCAACAGGCTTACTTCTGTCATGTCCATTTTGGAAGAGAGCTGAAGCAGTGTTGTTTACACATGCTGGTTGTTTTAAGAGTTCCGAAAGTCTGGCAAGTGTTAACAAACATATTGGATTTGGGCCACTTTTCAGATCTAAACATACGGATGAAAAACCTGAAAAGGGCATATCAGACCAAAAGTGTAAGTGGCTAAGGCTAAGGCTTTTAGTTGGGTTGTTTACTGAATAGCACATACACACACTCTAAAATGAGAAAATGGAATGCGAAATGGTAGGATATATAAAAATTCAAGGAAAGTCTCAGTTTAAAACCTTTTTAGTTTTACATAACTACAACACATTTGAAAAGTACGTGACTAATCATATTAAACAATTGTGAATATTTATTTCAATATAGATTAAAGTAATGGTGCTTATTTATCATGTTTTCCATAAGTGAGTGTGTGTGACTCACAGCTCTCCAGCTGAAGAGTGCAGGTCTGCCTGTCCATGGGGTACTTAGTCAGATCCATGTTGCAGGCTACTGTAGTGGTGATCCTACAGAGAGTTAAAAATAGAGAGAGAGACAGGGAGAGGGAGAGAGAGAGAGAGAGAGAGAGAGAGAGAGAGAGAGAGAGAGAGAGAGAGAGAGAGAGAGGGAACGGTGGGGAGTTGGAGGAGTGGAGGAGGGTAAGAGGATGCTCAGACAGATGAGGAAAAGGATAGATTGAGTCACTGTGAGGAAAAAAGGGTCCATTCAGTCTCTCCGTTTCAGCGCATCCCTGTCAGCAGGGATTCTTTCGCCACATCTCTGATCGCCGGCGTCAGATGCCCTGCCTGGCACATCTCTTTCACTGAGACTCCCACCCTCTCTACCTCTCTTTCACACACCCCCTCTCTCTATCCATCTTCCTTTTTTACTTCACTTTTCACAATACGTTCACCTCTCTGTGACTCGGCACATGGCCTGTCTACTCATCTCCTTTGCTGACTCTTACCTTCTCGCCTTAACTTGCTTTTTAATACCACTCGGAATTCTCTTGTCATTGTGTCTATACAGCTGTCATCCTCCCCGTCTCGCTTTTTGCCTGATTTCCATATTTTTTTCACGTTTCTGCTTCTGTCACTAAATCTTTTTCCTTACTTTTGCTACCTCTTTTCCCTCCCTGTGTTGTTCTTATTGCCTTTCGGTGGCTATCTATTGCACTCTCTCTTTCTGCATTCTGTCTTTCTCTCTCTCTCTCTCTCTCTCTCTCTCTCTCTCTCTCTCTCTCTCTCTCTCTCTCTCTCTCCCTCTCTCTCTCTCTCTGTCTCTGCCCGACAATCTCTAGCCTCTTAATCTCCACATAACCAATTTCTTCTTCCACTCTTCTTTCTTCATTCATTCTCTGTTCCCAGGACTTCAATATTCTTCTCAGAATTCCCTCTCTCCCTGGCCACTCCCACATACTGTACGCCCTTCCCCGCTGTTCGTGCTGCACCTTTCACTATATATCAAAGAGACTTTCTTATGACTGACTGACTGACAGTTTCGTTTCCCTCCAAGGACACCAGAACCTTCTTTTCTTCTAGAAAACAGTGTGTTTATTTGTTTTTCCTCCTCCCTCTATAGAACCTCGCATGATTGCACAAGAAGGCAATGACTACATTACTACAGCACTGTGTGTTAAGAGACCTAGGAGGAGTCAGAGCAGTTGCATAGTTTCGCCCTTAAGTACTACTCCGTTCCAGCAGCTCCCCTTAGTCCGGGGTAGTTTCAATGAGGGAGTTTCATCAGTTGCAAAATAAGCAACTAATCTGTTGACGGTTGGGTTCAGGTGGTGTTTGCAGTACTTTCTGTACTGCTGGGGCTGGCTACGCTTCAGGAAGTCGCTGAGGATTGTGTTTGCATCTCTTTTATCTGAGCACCCACCACACCACCCCCCACCCAACCCCACCGCCAAGCCTCCTTGTTCACACATCTATGCTCAAACAGTCCATTCAGCAAGTGTGGAGTATTGTGTGCTTTCCCCTTAAAAATTGGACACAATTCTCGAAATGCATTTTTAGTAGCATTATTATATTCCTTTGAGTCTAGCATTTAAAAAGTACAGATGCAAAACCCTTTAAGTCCATTTTCAGCAATATGCAAAAATTAACTTGTTTCCAAATAATCTCTGTCAAATTACAATTTAAATATTATTATCATGTAAAATCAAAATAAGGCAAAACAATCCTATTGGAGGTGGACTGATAAAAAAAGTCCTTACCAATATGATATAAAAATATTTCTGTAAATTCATCTCAAATGGACTTAGAGGGTTTTGCATCTGAACTTTTCGTTTGTAATTTAGCTGGAGTGGCCCTATGGGCGGATGATGACCTACACAGCTGTGCCGAAACAGTCTATTCAGCAAGTGTGAGATATTGTGTGATTTTCCCCTTACAAAGAAAAAAAACACAATTCTCTGAATGCGTTTTAAGATGGGTTATTATATTCTTTCAAGGCTAGCGTTTGTAATTTAGCTGAAGCAGCCAGATCGTGACGGGTGGGGATGTAGTGAGCGATGCGGTACCTGAGGGCGTAGAGCACGGTTCCGTTGGGGAAGATACGGATAAGCCGGTTCTCCACGGTGATGTCGTGCAGGAAGGACTTTTTGGAGTCCACGATGAAGGTGTCTGGGACCCAGAGCAGCTCCACCAGCCGGCCGTCCAGGCTCAGGCTCTTGTTGCCCTGGAAGAGCAGCCGCTCGTCCGTCCAGCGCTGACGCAGGAAGATGGTGGCCGTGTAGTCCTGCGTTGCAGTTAGACATGCGTGAATGAGCAATAAACACACACACACACACACATACATGTACATACACACACCCACACACACACACACACACACACAAGAAATTACACATCCATGAAAGAAAACAGGCACTCAAAATGAATGCATACTTACATACACAGAATAACACGTGCACATGCACACACACGCATACACACACACACAAACACACACGCATACACAAACACACACAGGAAATGACAAGTCCATGTACAAAACAAGCACTCAAAGTGAATGCATACTTAAAAATAACACACACACGCACACACACACAAACAACATGCCCAGCATAAGCACAGTATAAATGCACAGACATAAAGTTATACTATGAATGTCATAACAATATAATGCATTCCTTCAGTGCAGAATGTATTAAGTATTCCATGTATACATGAACGGACTCTGGCAGGCTTGCATGCATGTGCATAACATATATATTCATTTATAAGTGCAAATATTCCCACACAAATATACAGATTTTGAGTATATGCAGATATACAGATACTGACAGGCATGTATCGTCTGAACCAAGTCATAAGCCTTACACATATGACACACAAACATACACACAAACACACTGACACACAAAGACAAACACACGCACGCACACACACACACACACACACACACACACACACACACACACACACACAGACCAAGGAGGCCATGTGCACATTTTCGGACTCATGGTAAGAACGATAATGGGGCCTGGGAGAACAATGTGAGGTGCCATTTTGACAGGCAGTGATTGTGACAGCACTCCACAGGCTAAATGTGGATACAGTATTAATATTGTCACGCACGCATGCAGCCTCACATACTGATAGCCAACACACACACACACACACACATGCATAGACATGCACACACACACACGCACACACACACACACACACACACACACACACACACACACACACACACACACACACACATAGCCCTTCATAAACACACAAACTCACACACAGTCCCACACTCCCACAAAGCACATAAGGACAAACACATACATAACATACACACACACACACACACACACACACACACACACACACACACACACACACACACACACACAATGAGAATGCCTCCAAATCTCTATAGCAATAGCAAGTCCCTGGGGACAGCATTGGAAGCCGGCTCACCATGTTGATCTCGGATATGGTGTCGATGCTGGCGATGTCCAGACTCATGCCGACAGTGACTGGGCCATCTGTGAGTGCCAGAGACACACGCGGTCAGGCGCGAGTGGAAGGGAAGAAGGGATTACATTTTTATTTCCGCTGACTTTATTTCCAAGGAGAATAAACAGCACGTGTGCGTGTGTGTGTGTGTGTGTGTGTGTGTGTGTGTGTGTGTGTGTGTGTGTGTGTGTGTGTGTGTGTGTGTGTGTGTGAGAGAGAGAGAGAGAGTAGCATCGGAATGCAAATTCATCCATCTCCTCATATCTATATATTCTATCAATCTATTTATCTATTGAGCCATCATGTTTTTGAAATGCAGGGAGTCTTTTTGTTTACTTAGCATAGTCAAAGACCGAATAGCCAAAATGACATTTTCTTTAAGTTCATATATACCAAACCATGACTTGATAATAATCACCTCTTCAGGCAAATGTTAATGTTGCTACAAGATAAAATTAGGTTTCAAAATGGTTAAAAATGTAGACAGTATAGTACTATAGACGCTGTCTGTGCTCAGATATTGTAAGGGTGCTACAGTAGCTCAAAGCGCTGAGGTAACACCCATTTCCTTTCCTTGTCTTCCTTATGGGCAAAAACACTGCCAGAAGTGTGGGAAAGGCATGAGTATGGAAAAAAGGAACTTGGACACACGCATGTGACGCATGCATTACCCTGCCATGTGCTGAGTGGGCTCATTAGTGTCGCCTCCTGGCCAAACAATGCTGCTAATTAGGACATTAGCATGTGGGAGGAGGTAGGGTGGTAGGATCTGTATTTTTAGCCCCCTGAACCTGGGCTAGGCTATTCCCCCTTTTGATTCCCAAGTAATGGACACAGCTTGAGCTTTAGAAAACAAAACAAAATCAGGGCTTATATATGTGTGTGTTTTTGTATGGTGTTCAGTACTATACTGCTGAAGTAATTAGGCTCGCTCAATGACCCAAACAGTAGCTTTGTGTGTGTGTGTGTGTGTGGGGGGGGGGGGGGGGTGTGTGTGTGTGTGTGTGTGTGTGTGTATGTGTGTGTGTGTGTGTGTGTGTGTTTGTGCATGCACATATGTGTGTCTATGTGTGTGTGCACGCATGCATGCGCATATGTATGTGTGTGTGTGTGGGTGTGTGCTTGTGTCTGTGTGTGTGTTTGTATTTGTATATGTCTGTATACATGTGTGTAAGTTATGTGTAACATGAGGTCGTACTGCCAAAGAAGGGCCGGAGGTATTTGTTGTATCCCTTCATCAGCTTCTGGATGGTGGGAGGGAGCACCTCCTCAGCCACGGCCCTGGTGGGAGAAAAAAGAAGAGAAGAGAAGAGAAGAGAAGAGAAGAGAAGAGAAGAGAAAAGAAGAGAAGAGAAGAGAAGAGAAGAGAAGAGAAGAGAAGAGAAGAGAAGAGAAGAGAAGAGAAGAGAAGAGAAGACAAGAGAAGAGAAGAGAAGAGAAGAGAAGAGGAAGTCATGAAAGAGAGACTGAGTATCCTCCTTTTTTTGCCTGTTTACAGTACTGAGTACAACTGGTGCATCACATTTGAGTAGATGTTTGGGTAACACTTTATTTTGCGGTTCCTTTTTTAGTGAATCTACATGTAACAACATGTAATACTATGTACTTACACTGTACATACCTAACACTTATCCTAACCCTAACTATGGTACAGTGTAAGTACATAAGGCACATTCCAGTGAAAAGGATGTTGTGCTATGCTATGCTAAACACTGATTTTAGTTCTTCAGCTGAGAAGACATAAACTAATGTGTTCTCAACTGCTCTAGAAAAGAGCCCTCAATCTTGTTCTATATACAGCTCACGTATATAACATCACAAGATACAGTTTTTCCCTGCAATGCTGATTTGCATGTGTGTGCTGTGTTTAGTTACCACATTAAACTATGCAGGGAAAAAAAGAAACTGCAGTCGGTCTGTAGCTTTTTAACTATGAGAACATGGCCAGAGTGTGCCTCAAAGCAAGTGAAGCTATAGAGCAAGTAAAGTTATGATTCAATGAGTGTGATTAGGCATATTACACCAGAGACCACGAAGCACACGTTGCCAGGAGGGAGACTCCAGCAAAAAACTACAGTTTGAGGTTACTTAAAATCATAGTAATAATAGTAAAAGATTAATACTGGAGATCTTCAGAACTTCAAACATGGGTGCGCTTGCAGATACACTTAAAAAGGAAGAAGAAAGAAGAAAAAAAGCTGAATTTTAAAAGTTTTAAGTGTCAGGTTAAAAATATATGAACCACAGCCCTTGATTGGTGTGATGAGTGGCCATGACAGAACCACGTCCTTGTGCATTTCTGAAGAACCAAACCTTGTCAAGAAAGGAGTTAAATGCCCAAACTGTGTATCTCTTTAAAAAAGATGTGATTCATTTTTGTAAGCTTGCAGATACAACCCGCTCCCCAGGCCCAACACACACACACACACACACGCACACACACACACACACACACACACACACACACACACACACACACACACACACACACACACACACACACACAGACACACACACACACAGACACACACACACACAGA
>CM050210.1:23131219-23141219 GCA_027475355.1 Coilia nasus | reverse complement strand
TGAGAGAGAGAGGGAGAGAGAGATACACTTTTGTGAGAGTGGTTGTGTGTGAGTGTTAGTGTGTATGCACGCGTGTGTGTGAGTGTGTGAGAGTAGGTGTGTGTAAAAGAGTGTGTCTGTGTAGGGGTTTGTGTGTGACAGAGAGAGAGAGAGAGAGAGAGAGAAAGAGAAAGAGCGAATAACAGAAAAAGACAGAGAGAGAGGGAGAGAGAGAGAGTAGGAGAGAGAGAGAGAGAGACACTTCTCTCCTCTCTGCTATTCTCTCTGATGTTCTCTCCGCCTCGCCGCTCCTGTCCGACACCGCTGCTGCCACCGGCACTCACACTCACATCTCCCCGACACTCAAAGGGCCAAAACTCCCCACGGCCCCCGATTCAGGAGAGTTTCATCTCTCAAATCCCCTCAAATACAGAGGGGGAGACAGAGAGAAAGAGAGAGAGAGGGGGAGACAGAAAGAAAGAGAGAGAGAGAGGCAGAGAGAGAGAGAGAAACAGAGAGAAAGAGTGTGACAGAGATAGAGAGAGACTGAGACACTCAACACTCAAAGGGCCCAAAATCCCCCACAGTCGCCGATTCAGGAGAGTTTCATCTTTGAAATCTCCTGAAATACTATAGAGAGGGGGAGACATAAAGAAAGAGAGAAAGGGGGACAGAGAGAGTGAGAGGGAGAGAAACAAAGAGAAAGACTGCGACAGAGATAGGAAGAGACTGAGAGGGGTAGACAGAGAAAAAAAGGGAGAGAGACAGAGACATAGAAAGAGAGAGGGATAGAGAGACTGAGAGAGAATGGTAAAAGAAGAGCTAAAAAATGCAGCAGGCCCATCTCATCATTTTGGCTGCAGTCTTAATCTCCTCAGGTGTTCCCACCTGTCTGGATGGCAGTAGCTACAACATCACCAATGAGGCATAGAATGACTAAGGGTCACACACACACACACACACACGCACACACACACACACACACACACAAACACACACACACACAAACACAAACACACACACACACACACACACACACACACACACTCACAGTGAGCCCACAGCGTGCCTGTCAAGCTAAAAGGTAAAGATTGTTTTGGAGCCACCAATGCCAGCTGGCTCAGCAGTATGCAGATTTAATTTCTCTTCTTCCTGTTTGACAGACGTAGAGACAAACCACACACTTTTTCCTTTCCCCTCTATGCCCACAAAAGAGTTTCGCTTTCTACTAGTGCACCCGCGTAACCCTAACCCCCAAAACCTTGGTGACAAAGCTAACACCTTTTTCAGTCAAGTCAGTGAAGGCAAATCCCTCTTTTTTCTTTCTTTCTCCATGTGGCTGTTTGCCTGATAATTTGCGTTGTTCCACTCCCCTGGTGTGACTTAACCTCATTATCCTTAGGGCACACGTTACCCCTCATGGTAAGCATGTGTTCCTGTGCCCTAAGCCTGCCATAGAACCTCAGTCTTGCTCAACGCTCTGACTAAAGCCTGTGAAAAAGTGAGGTTGACAGCAGCAAGAAAGAAAGGAGAAACAGTCAGAGGGTAGAAGGGTGAAAGAAGGGAAGGAAGGAAGCTAGGAAGGAAGGAGGGAGAGAGAGGGAGGGAGGGAGGGAGGGAGGGAGGGAGGGAAGAGGAATGCATGCAAACAATATAAACTCAGATGGTGAGTGACAGGTCCCCCTTCGGAACTGGGTGCCCCCCTCCACCTTCACCCCCCCTCCTCTCAGCTCCCACGGGGAGTTGGCAGAGGGGTCCTGTCATGACACAGAGCCGATCGTGCAAATCGCTGGCACCGAGGCCAATTGCGCAGGATTACCAGTGCTGCTACAGCGGCGACACAGGCTGGATAACTTTCGGGTGTCCCGAATCCTCCCTGAGACTGGCAGGCGAAGAAGGCTGAGACGGAGTGGAGCTTGTGCAGGGAGGGCAAACCCTGGAGAAACTGACAAATGTGAAGACAGCCAGCCCACCAGCCAGCCAGCCAGGCACTGTGGTAAATGTGGCGAATCACTGAGTTTTGGCTATTTAACCAACACATCTGGGGCAGCAGGATAGAGAGAAAGTATGTCAGAATTAAGTAGATGTCGAGATGCCAGTGGCAGATGGGTTATTTTCTGCACTAGATTCACAAGATGCTGCACTGGAAGGTTATCTTGCTCAGATGAGAATTTTAAATGTGGCATCCAGTTGATTTAAGTCAGTGGGGTGTCCATTTGTTTATTTATTTAGTTTATTTATGTCAATAAAGCTGAAGTTAAAAGCTTAACTTACTTAAACTTAGTCTTTTATTTTCACTATAAAGTTTAGAAACATTGAAAGCGTTTCGATTTTCAATTCAAAGCGTTTAAATGTTTCAATCTTCAAAATAAGAACATATAGGCCAGCAAAGCCCATATATATATTTGTCTAATTATAATTACATGAGTTCTCAGGCTTCTCTTTGGATCTGGGAACAGGCTTTAGGTATCCTCCAAATAAAGGCTTTCAACTAACGCTACTAGCAGACAGATAACACTCCTAATAAGTTTGTCTACACAGTATCACATAGTGTACGTGTACATCAAATGCACCATCCACCAAGTCACAATTTTAGTTTTACTTAGCAACAGCTTTTCACAAAATAACTATTTTCATATAAAAGTGAATTACATACATGAACTAATTTCAAATTCAGTGGAAACACATACATGTACTACAGCATGTCATATAAAACTGACAAAAAATGGCGTATAGAAATTTTATTATTTCATATGAAACTGCTGAAAGAAATTGTACACTACATTTAGCTGACACTCTTAGCCAAAGCAATTTATTTTAGGTACAGGGTACAGTCCCTGGAGCAATGTGGGGTTAGATGCCTTGCTCAATGGCACTTCTGCCATGGATGAGGGTACAGGAGAGCTTTGGTTATTTACTTCCCCACTCATAGTGTTCCTACTGGCACAGGATTCGAACCTGCGATCCAAAGACCAACTCCCTAACTATTAGGAGACAGCTACCACAAATAATACATATTCATTACCACACAGTCATTTGAGTAAGGATTATATCTTTCCATGCGTCTATTCACAGAGTAGTTACTTGAAATCTGTGATATATTACACAACCATGTCTGCATTTCAAACAGCACTGATACAACTTCAGGTGCCATGTTGGGCTGGCAAAAACAACAAACACTCACATCCTCAGGTAAACTTGAAAACTGCCTGTAGCAAGCCCTGCAGCCGGGCCAATCCTAATAAGGCTCGGTGTTCAAACGGAGTGCCTGCAAGTCACCGTCCCTGCTGTGCTGATTTGGTGATTTTTCTGACATCGCCCCTTGAACAAGTTTTTTAAACTGATGACTAGTCTACAAAATTGCCTCCAAACTCCAAAAGTGTCCAGGTTATTAAGGAAAACACCATTATGAGTGAAAGAAGCATTTGCTTACGAGGGCAAAGCTGGCTCACAGAATCACAGATACTATTTGCAGCCACATCTTTCGTCTACTGTTGTCACTGAGGACCAGAATGATTGTGTGGATGTGTGGCAAAGCCTCACTACAGACATGGTCATAAAGGAGGCTAAAGAACAGCAGACTAGTATTTGTAAGGTCTCTATCTCTCTCTCTCCCTCTCTCTCTCTCTCTCTCTCTCTCCACCTCTCCTTCCCTACCTCACTCCTTCTCTCTTTTCATTCCTCTCTCCATCTCTCCCATCCATGTCTTCCATGGCTCTCACCATCTCGCCCTCCACATCCCAGTTTCAAACTAGTATTTCTGAGGGCTCTCTCTCTCTCCACTTCTTCTTCTCTACCTTCTCTCCACCTCTCCTCTCTTTCCTCTCTATCACCATCTCACCTTTGCTCTCTCCCTCCTTCTCTCTTCCCTTTCCTCTCTCCATCTCTGCCTCGCGTCCATGTCTTCCATGGCGCTCACCATCTCGCCTTCAGCATCTCACCTTCAGCATGTCTCCGACTCTCCTCATACCCACAAAGTCCTTGTGTCAAAACATCGCTTCTGTTCCAGGAGCAGGGGTTTATGCATTAGAAATGATTTTTTTGTTTTTAATAATGCACCGAGCTACAGTACGCAATAGCCACTCCATAGCCCGGGACTACAAGGGTATATGAGGGGTGGGGTTGAGGGGAGAAGGGTGGAAAGACAAAGCAAACAACAACTTTTAAAGCTTATTGTAAGACCAACCCCTGTGTGGTGTGCACACAGGACGTGAACACGACGTGAAGAACAAGCCTTGAGAGAGAGAAAGAGAGAGAGAGAGAGGGAGAGAGGGAGAGAGAGGGAGAGAGAGAGAGCGAGATGGAGGAGGTAGTGTTCAGAGACTTTTCATGGTCTCAATGTCACATCAAATGTTGTTATATTGTCAATTCACTGTGTAACAAGTATTACACAGAGGACTAATTGCGTTTCACTTGACACCAAGAAACGCATGCACACACACACACATGCACACACGCGCACAAACATACAGCTACACTCATGGACATTAAGTGTATACAGACATCAACAATTACTAAATATAAGACATACAGGTAGACATATACGCTTCCAACAAGATGGAAAGGTAGTTCGAGGTAGCTCTTCTTGGTAGCTGGTGTAGGTGATAGTGAGAGAGGAAAAGAGAGAGAGGGAGAGAGAGGGAGTAATAGTGGGAGAGTGAGTGAGCGAGGGAGTGAGTGAGTGAGTGAGACTGAGAGATATAGGGAAAGATGGAGAGGGAGGCAGGGAGAGAGGGAAGGAAAGAGAGAGAGAGAGAGAGAGAGAGAGAGGGAGAAAGAGAACGGGGAACTGGGGTCACTGTCATTGTTAGGCGGCAACATCACAGAAGCTGCTTAATGAGTAGTAAATTAACTTTGGCGACTGATCTCTCATCCATGGCAGTGTCTATGCCATGCAGGGGGAGGGCCAAAGAAGACAGCCGGTAACTGATGGGCCTGTGTGCCACTGATAAAAAGCCACGCTGATGAACTCCAGTGACGGTGCCCTCCAAAGCAGACTATGTTACCAGTACATCCTGCTGGCTGCCATCATAACAAGATCCAATTTAACCACATGGACAAAGGCAAAGCCCCTTCCTGACAGACTCATTCTGCAGAGGTGCACCCATAGCTGCCTGTATTTCTTATTTATTTTTCTGTTATTATGTATTTTCTCTCTCTATCTGTCTTTATGATGAAAAATGAGGACTGGTTATTTAAGCGCAATCTTTGCCAAAAGCCAGAAAAGGGAAAGCTGCAGCAAGGGATTCTGGGTATAAAAAACAAAAACGCCTCTGCAAATGGTGAGCATCTTTTTTTTTCATTTCTTTCACTCTTTTTCTTTTTCCATCCTTCTGTCTCTGGTGTCTTTATTACTTTCTCTTTTTTCCTCATCCCCCCTCCCCACACACACAGTTTCTCTCTCTTTCCATCTTTCAGCTTCTCTCTGTACCCCTCTATCTCTACCCTGTCACCGGCCCCATTGCCGCCCCCGCCCCCCAACGTGCTCCAGCCCTGGCCAATTTCAGTCGATCATTCCCCCGTCTGTTCCACTGGCGGGCGGTGTGGGGAACAGATGGTGAGGCAGAGGGGTGGTGACATACCGTGCCTCACCCCCCCAATACACACACACACACACACACACACACACACAACACACACTTCCGTGATCTGTCCCAAAGATGACTGCCCATTCACAGAAATCACAAACCACAGTGCTCAAGTGGAGCCAAGTACAGCCCCCACACTCCCCCACCTCACACACACACACACACACACACACACACACACACACACACACACACACACACACACACACACACACACACACACACACACACAATTTCCTGTCCTGATTGGACCGCAAGACACTGATTACACTACAAACACACTCCTATAACCCCTCTGTCTCACACACACACACACACTCACACTCATGCACACACACAAATAAGCCCTGTAGTGACCCTATGGCAAGATCAGCTGAACCAGAGCATTTCTCTCTCTCATACTCCTGCACTCTGTCTCTCTTTCTGTCTCTCTTTCATTCACTCACTATTACTCTCTCCCTCTCCCTCTTTCCCTACATCTCTCAGTCTCTCTCACTCACTCACTCACTTACTGACACACTCACTCACCCACTGTTACTCTCTCTCTCTCTCCTTCTCTCTTTTCCTCTCACTATCACTCTCTCTCTCTCTCTCTCTCTCTCTCTCTCTCTCTCTCTCTCTCTCTCTCAGTCATGCTCCCTCTCTCATGGCTCCCATTTGATGTGACACTGAGACCATAAAAAGTCCCTGAACACTACCTCCGCTCTCTCTCTCTCTCTCTCTCTCTCTCTCTCTCTCTCTCTCTCTCTCTCTCTCTCTCTCTCTCTCTCTCTCTCTCTCAGTCATGCTCCCTCTCTCATGGCTCCCATTTGATGTGACACTGAGACCATAAAAAGTCCCTGAATGCTACCTCCGCTCTCTCTCTCTTTCACTTTCTTTCTCTCTCTCTCTCTCTCTCTCTCTCTCTCTCTGAGTCATGCTCCCTCTCTCATGGCTCCCATTTGATGTGACACTGAGTCCATAAAAAGTCCCTGAATGCTACCTCCGCTCTCTCTCTCTTTCACTTTCTTTCTCTCTCTCTCTCGCTCTCCTTTTTTTTAACGGGTCATGTGTAATCGTGTCAGTGCGATGGGCCCCTTGCGAGTGCCGATAACATAGAAGCAGGAGGGGATGACAGAGGGATCCCTGGGATCGGAGCGACGCTCTGCTCTGCTCTGCCTCCGCGCTCGCACACCTACACACTTACGGCGCATCCATCCATCCAACCAACCAACCAACCGCCATTCTCCAAGCAGTCTGCAGGGATTAGCAGTAATACCATCCAACTATCCCACTGCAGTATAGCAATACCCCTCTCTCTTTCTCGCTCTCTTTCTTTCCATCTCTTTTTTTCCCTCTATCTTTCTCTTCTCCCTCTCTTCTCTCTCTCTCTCTCTCTCTCTCTCCTCTAGCCCACATAATCCTATGTGAATGTCTGTACTTAAGGCAACAGTGGCTTTTCAAATACTGCCAGTAGCGAACGAGCGAATGAGAGAGGAAGAGAGAGAGAGAAAGAAAGAGAGAAAGAGAGAGAGAGAAGGAATTAAATAATTAAAATAAAATAAATAAAAAAACGGGTGATGCTTGCATTGTTGCCAGGGCAGCTACGTCAACGTTGTGAAGCGAGGCTTATCACCCCTGAGGAAGACAGAGGCAGAAATAGGCAGCCACCTCGCACTTCCTGTGCTCCATCAGAGAGGCTCATGGGACATTTTTTGGCAAGCGCAGCACCTGAATGAAAGATGGTTTTTATCCCCAATCCACCCCCATGCCCAGCACACAGAAACACACACACACACCTGTCCGTGCACAAACCACACATAAACACACACACACACACTGCTCATTTACACACCAAAACAAACGCCATTTGCCACACACACACACTCACACACATAAATGACACACATGACACATTATACCCAGCACAATTCACAATAAATTAGAACAGCAGTGTGACAAAACAGCAGCCTGAGTTTTGCCTTCTCCTCGACAGGCTCACCTTAACTAGCAAGCTTCTCCACCATTCGGTCACATGATTAAAAAACTATCTGTCTCAACGATTCAAGGGCCCACCATGTGTGAAACCTTATGGAATTGCGTTGCCTTTGAGGAAAGTTTCCAACCACGACTATAAAAATGTGCTTCTCACACCTGAACAAGAGGAGGCCTCAATAAAATTAGTTTTGTGACATCTCCTTATTTGGTTACACTGTTCCTGTTACAATGTATGGACTGTTCCCTCCCTGTTACAGTGTATGAACATCATTAAGTACAGTGTAACAACGTTTGCAACAATATATAACATTTTTTATTTACACTGTACCATAGGGTGAGGGTAAGGGTTAGGATTAGGATTAGGATTAGTGTTAGATATTGTGACAACCACTGGGCCTACTCTGCTGTTTCTGTGTGCTCCCTCCAAACTAGGCTCAGGTGTGCTCAATGGCGGGGCTGCTCATGATCAATGATGGGCTCCACCGGGGGTAGCATGGCATATTAGCAGCATCTCCAGTGATCTCAGAAGATCTTTTTCTTTTGTTTTGCACCTCAACATGCACACAGCACATTCCAATCCCTCCAACATTCTGACACCAGTGATTGCTGATGGACTCATTGCTGATCTTTTTTTTTTAATGAAGAAGAAAAAATCTTTGATGTTTACACGCTTCGTCCTCATCTCGCCTGCCTTTATTGTACTGGCCACCCTAGGCCTTGACAATATGGGGGCTCGTCCAGGATAAGTAATGTGTAAGTACATAATATTACATGTTGCTACATGTAGATACACTAAAAAAGGAACCATAAAATTAAGTGTTACTCCCTATTCTTTGTAGCATTCTGTCTGTATTCTTGACTAATACAGGGAGGTAAAAATGACTAAAAAACAGATACTCTGGTGTGCAGACTTACCCACTGATGACAAGAAGGAGGAGAAGGGGCCCTCCTGTAGGAGAGAAGCGCATGGCTGGTTGAATAGTCGGAAGTTTTCTAAGACAAGACAGACAAAGGGGATAGACAGACCAGAGGGAGGAACAAATGTTAGAAACCAGACAGAGAGAGATACAAAGACAGAGAAAGTATTCTTTCATCTGCCGCAGCGAATAATGATATGGTGTGATCAAGCTTTTGGTGCCGCCTGTTGCTTAAACAGAAATAACATGAATGTACTTCACATAAGATCAAGTGACAGGCGGCGTCTTTGTTCTAAGGGTTCATCTTTAGGTGCTGGGTTCAACCTGTTCACATTCATTTCCAAAGGAAGCCTGTTGTTCGTGAAAGCATCCAGACTTTGCTCCACACAACAACAAACAACCCTAGTTGCATGTCAGGCCGTTGGTTGTTGTTGCAGGCGAGACAAAAGTCTTTACATCATAACAGTTTTGTTAGTTACCTCAGCCCTCAAGAGATAAAAAGCTTCCAATCTTCCAAAGGCAAACCACTGAAAAATGTCGACAAGACAATGACACAAAAAATACTCGTCTGTGATGTGCAAAGGATTTGCAACAGCACCAAATGGCCATACGTTCATTTGTATTTCCCACCACATCGTCTGGGAGACTCGTCTGTAATTTGTCATTTCCCACCACAGAGCAAATCCGAACAAAACCGGATATTTCATATCATGTTTTGCAAACGTCTCTTTGTCTGACTGCTTGTTGCATAAACGCCTCTAAAAGCCTCTTGACATCTGGCAGACGGAGTCTGGTTAAGTGATTTTTGGTGAGGAGGGGGTGAAGAGGGGCGGAGCCCCAAACCCTCAAACTGCGCTCCTCTCCGCCACCAAGGCTCAGGAGGCCCAGCGAAAGCCTCTTTGACGTGGCCATTGTTTTTCATTCACACGGTGATAAACTGCCTGCCCGGGGGCGCAGGCAATAAGAGCTCTGTGCCCGCACTGTAATATTTC
Source organism: Coilia nasus (assembly GCA_027475355.1). Taxonomy (NCBI): domain Eukaryota; kingdom Metazoa; phylum Chordata; class Actinopteri; order Clupeiformes; family Engraulidae; genus Coilia; species Coilia nasus. The sequence continues at coordinate 23,131,766 of CM050210.1, read as the reverse complement.
TCCTGTCTCATTTAAGCTGTGCAGCAGTCTGTGGCAGATCGAGCAGCTTGGAGGAGACACGGTGGAACGGGGCTACCAAGCCCTCCAGAGGAACAATAGAACCTCTCCTCTCCTGAAAGTTTAGCTCCGCTATATCCTAGATACTGTAAGTTGTCGTCAAACTAAACACCCCACCCCAGAAGATAACATACTTTTTTGTGCTCAAGCTGTTGTGGTTGTGTACAGGTTGCCAATTAGGACCATGTGGACTCTGAAATAGACAAAAAATAAATAACGTTTCTGGAGCACCGAGTGAATCGGAAGAAGAAAAGCAACTTTGCAGAATATGGAGGAGATGTTGTGATTATGCAGTCTGGATGCTGAGATCATGGCTAAGGCATTGCTGTGTAAATGTTCAACTGGTTGACCTACATAATGTTAGCTCAGTGAAGATGTCGCTACAGTTCAAACCTCAATTGAAATAGAGTCTGACATGAAACATGTAATGCACTCCAAGTACATCCCTGTAATTAAACTTCAAAGAAACTCCGATAAAAAGCTATTTTTC